>JAKZAP010000143.1:0-103623 GCA_023053575.1 Branchinecta lynchi | reverse complement strand
CCTTGTGAGAAAACAAACCTTGTGGGGAAGCAAACCTAGTGGGAAAACCAACCTTGGGGGAAAACAAACCTTGTGGGAAAACAAACCTTGTGGGGAAACAAACCTTGTGGGAAACAAACCTTGTGGAAAAACCAACCTTGTGGGAAAGCGAACCTTTTGGGAAAACCAACACAGTGGGAAAACAAACCTTGTGGGAAAACAAACCTTGTGGGAAAACAAACCCTGCGGGAAAACCAACCTTGGGGGAAAACAAAGCTTGTGGGAAAACAAACCTTGTGGGAAAACCAACCTAGTGGGAAAAACAACCTAGTGGGAAAACAAACCTTGTGAGAAAACAAACCTTGTGGGAAAACCAACCTCATGGGTAAAGCAACCCTGCGGAAAGCCAACCTTGTGGGAAAACCAACCTTGTGGGAAAACCAACCTTGTGGGGAAACAAACCTTGCGGGAAAACTAACCTTGTGGGAGAACAAACCCTGCGGGAAAACCAACCTTGTCGGAAAACCAACCTTGTGGGGAAACAAACCTTTCGGGAAAACCAACCTTGTGGGAAAACAAACCTTGCGGGAAAACTAACCTTGTGGGAAAACAAACCCTGCGGGAAAACCAACCTTGTGGGAAAACCAACCTTGTGGGGAAACAAACCTTTCGGGAAAACCAACTTTGTGGGAAATCAAACATTGTGTTGAATCAGACATTGTGGGAAAACTAACCTTGCGGGAAAACCAACCTTGTGGGAAAACCAACCTTATGGGAAAACCAACCTTGCGCGAAAACCAACCTTGGGGGAAAACAAACCTTGTGGGTAAACAAACCTTGTGGGAAAACAAACCTTGTGGGAAAACCAACCTAGTGGGAAAACAAACCTTGTGAGAATACAAACCTTTTGGGAAAACCAACCTTATGGGGAAACAAACCCTGCGGGAAAACCAACCTTGTGGGAAAACCAACCTTGCGGGAAAGCGAACCTTTTGGGAAAACCAACACAGTGGGAAAACAAACCTTGTGGGAAAACAATCCTTGTGGGAAAACAAACCTTGTGGGGAAACAAACCTTGTGGGGAAACAAACCTTGTGGGAAAACTAACCTTGTGGGAAAACAAACCTTGCGGGAAAACTAACCGTGTGGGAAAACAAACCCTGCGGGAAAACAAACCTTGTGGGAAAACCAACCTTGTGGGGAAACAAACCTTTCTGGAAAACCAGCCTTGTGGCAAAACAAACCTTGTGGGAAAACAAACCTTGTGGGAAAACAAACCTTGTGGGAAAACAAACCTTTTGAGAAAACAAACCTTGTGGGGAAACAAACCTAGTGGGAACACAAACCTTGTGAGAAAACAAACCTTCTGGGAAAATCAACCTTGCGGGAAAGCGAACCTTGCGGGAAAGCGAACCTCTTGGGAAAACCAACACAGTGGGAAAACAAACCTTGTGAGAAAACAATCCTTGTGGGAAAACAAACCTTGTGGGGAAACAAACCTTGTGGGGAAACAAACCTTGTGGGAAAACTAACCTTGTGGGAAAACAAACCTTGCGGGAAAACTAACCTTGTGGGAAAACAAACCCTGCGGGAAAACCAGCCTTGTGGGAAAACCAACCTTGTGGGAAAACAAACCTTGTGAGAAAACAAACATTGTGGGGAAACAAACCTTGTGGGAAAACCAGCCTTGCGGGAAAGCGAACCTTTTGGGAAAACCAACACAGTGGGAAAACAAACCTTTTGGGAAAACAAACCTTGTGGGGAAACAAACCTTGCGGGAAAACTAACCTTGTGGGAAAACAAACCCTGCGGGAAAACCAACCTTGTGGGAAAACCAACCTTGTGGGGAAACAAACCTTTCGGGAAAACCAACCTTGTGGGAAAACAAACCTTGTGGGAAAACAAACCTTGTGGGAAAACAAACCTTGTGGGAAAACCAACCTTGCGGGAAAGCGAACCTTTTGGGAAAACCAACACAGTGGGAAAACAAACCTTGTGGGTAAACTAACCTTGCGGGAAAACCAACCTTGGGGGAAAACAAAGCTTGTGGGAAAACAAACCTTGTAGGAAAACCAACCTAGTGGGAAAAACAAACTTGGGGGAAAACAAAGCTTGTGGGAAAACAAACCTTGTGGGAAAACCAACCTAGTGGGAAAAACAACCTAGTGGGAAAACAAACCTTGTGAGAAAACAAACCTTATGGGAAAACCAACCTTATGGGGAAAGCAACCCTGCGGGAAAACCAACCTTGTGGGAAAACCAACCTTGTGGGAAAGCGAACCTTTTGGGAGAACCAACACAGTGGGAAAACAAACCTTGTGGGAAAACAAACCTTGTAGGGAAACAAACCTTGCGGGAAAACTAACCTTGTGGGAAAACAAACCCTGCGGGAAAACCAACCTTGGGGGAAAACCAACCTTGCGGGAAAGCGAACCTTTTGGGAAAACCAACACAGTGGGAAAACAAACCTTGTGAGAAAACAATCCTTGTGGGAAAACAAACCTTGTGGGGAAACAAACCTTGTGGGGAAACAAACCTTGTGGGAAAACTTACCTTGCGGGAAAACTAACCTTGTGGGAAAACAAACCCTGCGGGAAAACAAACCTTGTGGGAAAACCAACCTTATGGGGAAAGCAACCCAGCGGGAAAATCAACCTTGTGGGAAAACCAACCTTGTGGGAAAACCAACCTTGTGGGAAAGCGAACCTTTTGGGAAAACCAACACAGTGGGAAAACAAACCTTGTGGGAAAACAAACCTTGCGGGAAAACTAACCTTGTGGGAAAACAAACCCTGCGGGAAAACAAACCTTGTGGGAAAACCAACCTTGTGGGGAAACAAACCTTTTCAACCTTGTGGCAAAACAAACCTTGTGGGAAAACAAACCTTGTGGGAAAACAAACCTTGTGGGAAAACAAACCTTGTGAGAAAACAAACCTTGTGGGGAAACAAACCTAGTGGGAAAACATACCTTGTGAGAAAACAAACCTTGTGGGAAAACCAACCTTGCGGGAAAGCGAACCTTGCGGGAAAGCGAACTTCTTGGGAAAACCAACACAGTGGGAAAACAAACCTTGTGAGAAAACAATCCTTGTGGGAAAACAAACCTTGTGGGGAAACAAACCTTGTGGGGAAACAAACCTTGTGGGAAAACTAACCTTGTGGGAAAACAAACCTTGCGGGAAAACTAACCTTGTGGGAAAACAAACCCTGCGGGAAAACCAGCCTTCTGGGAAAACCAACCTTGTGGGGAAACAAACCTTTCGGGAAAACCAACCTTGTGGGAAAACAAACCTTGTGAGAAAACAAACATTGTGGGGAAACAAACCTTGTGGGAAAACCAGCCTTGCGGGGAAAGCGAACCTTTTGGGAAAACCAAGACAGTGGGAAAACAAACCTTGTGAGAAAACAATCCTTGTGGGAAAACAAACCTTGTGGGGAAACAAACCTTGTGGGGAAACAAACCTTGTGGGAAAACTAACCTTGTGGGAAAACAAACCTTGCGGGAAAACTAACCTTGTGGGAAAACAAACCCTGCGGGAAAACCAGCCTTGTGGGAAAACCAACCTTGTGGGGAAACAAACCTTTCGGGAAAACCAGCCTTGCGGGAAAGCGAACCTTTTGGGGAAACCAACCTTATGGGGAAAGCAACCCTGCGGGAAAACCAACCTTGTGGGAGAACCAACCTTGTGGGAAAACCAACCTTTTGGGAAAGCGAACCTTTTGGGAAAACCAACACAGTGGGAAAACAAACCTTGTGGGAAAACAAACCTTGTGGGGAAACAAACCTTGCGGGAAAACTAACCTTGTGGGAAAACAAACCCTGCGGGAAAACCAACCTTGTGGGGAAACAAACCTTGTGGGAAAACCAACCTTGTGAGAAAACTAACGCTGTGGGAAAACCAACCTTGTGGGAAAACCAACCTAGAGGAAAAACAAATCTTGAGGGAAAACAAACCTTGTGGGAAAACAAACCTTGTGGGAAAGCGAACCTTTTGGGAAAACCAACACAGTGGGAAAACAAACCTTGTGGGAAAACCAACCTTGCGGGAAACAAACCTAGTAGGAAATCAAACCTTGTGGGAAAACAAACCTTGTGGGGAAACAAACCCTGCGGGAAAACCAACCTTGTGGGGAAACAAACCTTGTGGGAAAACCAACCTTGTGAGAAAACTAACGCTGTGGGAAAACCAACCTTGTGGGAAAACCAACCTAGAGGAAAAACAAATCTTGAGGGAAAACAAACCTTGTGGGAAAACAAACCTTGTGGGAAAGCGAACCTTTTGGGAAAACCAACCTTGGGGGAAAGCAAACCTTGTGGGAAAACAAACCTTGTGGGGAAACAAACCTAGTAGGAAATCAAACCTTGTGGGAAAACAAACCTTGTGGGGAAACAAACCTTGCGGGAAAACTAACCTTGTGGGAAAACAAACCCTGCGGGAAAACCAACCTTGGGGGAAAACAAAGCTTGTGGGAAAACAAACCTTGTGGGAAAACCAACCTAGTGGGAAAAACAACCTAGTGGGAAAACAAACCTTGTGAGAAAACAAACCTTGTGGGAAAACCAACCTTATAGGGAAAGCAACCCTGCGGGAAAACCAACCTTGTGCGAAAACCAACCTTGTGGGAAAACCAACCTTGTGGGAAAGCGAACCTTTTGGGAAAACCAACACAGTGGGAAAACAAACCTTGTGGGAAAACAAACCTTGTGGGGAAACAAACCTTGCGGGAAAACTAACCTTGTGGGAAAACAAACCCTGCGGGAAAACCAACCTTGTGGGAAAACCAAACTTGTGGGGAAACAAACCTTTCGGGAAAACCAACCTTGTGGGAAAACAAACCTTGCGGGAAAACTAACCTTGTGGGAAAACAAACCCTGCGGGAAAACCAACCTTGTGGGAAAACCATCCTTGTGGGGAAACAAACCTTTCGGGAAAACAAACCTTGTGAGAAAACAAACCTTGTGGGAAAACCAACCTTGCGGGAAAGCGAACCTTGCGGGAAAGCGAACCTCTTGGGAAAACCAACACAGTGGGAAAATAAACCTTGTGAGAAAACAATCCTTGTGGGAAAACAAACCTTGTGGGGAAACAAACCTTGTGGGGAAATAAACCTTGTGGGAAAACTAACCTTGTGGGAAAACAAACCTTGCGGGAAAACTAACCTTGTGGGAAAACAAACCCTGCGGGAAAACCAGCCTTGTGGGAAAACCAACCTTGTGGGGAAACAAACCTTTCGGGAAAACCAACCTTGTGGGAAAACAAACCTTGTGAGAAAACAAACATTGTGGGGAAACAAACCTTGTGGGAAAAACAACCTAGTGGGAAAACAAACCTTGTGAGAAAACAAACCTTGTGGGAAAACCAACCTTATGGGTAAAGCAACCCTGCGGGAAAACCAACCTTGTGGGAAAACCAACCTTGTGGGAAAGCGAACCTTTTGGGAAAACCAACACAGTGGGAAAACAAACCTTGTGGGAAACCCAACCTTGCGGGAAAACCAACCTTGGGGGAAAGCAAACCTTGTGGGAAAACAAACCTTGTGGGGAAACAAACCTAGTAGGAAATCAAACCTTGTGAGAAAACAATCCTTGTGGGAAAACAAACCTTGTGGGGAAACAAACCTTGCGGGAAAACTAACCTTGTGGGAAAACAAACCCTGCGGGTAAACCAACCTTGTGGGAAAACCCACCTTGTGGGGAAACAAACCTTTCGGGAAAACTAACCTTGTGGGAAAACAAACCGTGCGGGAAAACCAACCTTGTGGGAAAACAAACCTTGTGGGTAAACAAACCTTGTGGGAAAACAAACCTTGTGGGAAAACCAACCTAGTGGGAAAACAAACCTTGTGAGAAAACAAACCTTGTGGGAAAACCAACCTTGTGGGAAAACCAACCTTATGGGGAAACAAACCCTGCGGGAAAACCAACCTTGTGGGAAAACCAACCTTGCGGGAAAGCGAACCTTTTGGGAAAACCAACACAGTGGGAAAACAAACCTTGTGAGAAAACAATCCTTGTCGAAAAACAAACCTTGTGGGGAAACAAACCTTGTGGGGAAACAAACCTTGTGGGAAAACTAACCTTGTGGGAAAACAAACCTTGCGGGAAAACTAACCTTGTGGGAAAACAAACCCTGCGGGAAAACAAACCTTGTGGGAAAACCAACCTTGTGGGGAAACAAACCTTTCTGGAAAACCAACCTTGTGGCAAAACAAACCTTGTGGGAAAACAAACCTTGTGGGAAAACAAACCTTGTGGGAAAACAAACCTTGTGAGAAAACAAACCTTGTGGGGAAACAAACCTAGTGGGAAAACAAACCTTGTGAGAAAACAAACCTTGTGGGAAAACCAACCTTGCGGGAAAGCGAACCTTGCGGGAAAGCGAACCTCTTGGGAAAACCAACACAGTGGGAAAACAAACCTTGTGAGAAAACAATCCTTGTGGGAAAACAAACCTTGTGGGGAAACAAACCTTGTGGGGAAACAAACCTTGTGGGAAAACAAACCTTGTGAGAAAACAAACCTTGTGGGAAAACAAACCTAGTGGGAAAACAAACCTTGTGAGAAAACAAACCTTGTGGGAAAACCAACCTTGCGGGAAAGCGAACCTTGCGGGAAAGCGAACCTCTTGGGAAAACCAACACAGTGGGAAAACAAACCTTGTGAGAAAAAAATCCTTGTGGGAAAACAAACCTTGTGGGGAAACAAACCTTGTGGGGAAACAAACCTTGTGGGAAAACTAACCTTGTGGGAAAACAAACCTTGTGGGGAAACAAACCTTGTGGGGAAACAAACCTTGTGGGAAAACAAACCTTGTGAGAAAACAATCCTTGTGGGAAAACAAACCTTGTGGGGAAACAAACCTTGTGGGGAAACAAACCTTGTGGGGAATTCGACCATCTGGGTGGGGGGGGGGGTGGAGGGAGGGGGAAGCCAAAATTTGAGGTATTTTTATCTTGCGAACGAGTCATCGGATCTTGATGAAATTTTATATTTAGGATGACCTCGTGTCTCAGACGTCCCACTATAGATCCGGACCGGATCCGATGACACTGGGGGGAGTTGGAGGAAATCGATTGTTTTGACGAAAAATCGCGGCGCTTCGCGCCGACTCGGTTATTTTTTACAGACTGGCCGACAGCATTGGGGGGGGGGGGGCGTCCCCCTTGTGGGAAAACAAACCTTGTGGGAAAACCAACCTTATGGGGAAAGCAACCCTGCGGGAAAACCAACCTTGTGGGAAAACCAACCTTGTGGGAAAACCAACCTTGTGGGAAAGCGAACCTTTTGGGAAAACCAACACAGTGGGAAAACAAACCTTGTGGGAAAACAAACCTTGTGGGGAAACAAACCTTGCGGGAAAACTAACCTTGTGGGAAAACAAACCCTGCTTGAAAACCAACCTTGGGGGAAAACAAAGCTTGTGGGAAAACAAACCTTGTGGGGAAACCAACCTAGTGGGAAAAACAACCTAGTGGGAAAACAAACCTTGTGAGAAAACAAACCTTGTGGGAAAACCAACCTCATGGGGAAAGCAACCCTGCGGAAAGCCAACCTTGTGGGAAAACCAACCTTGTGGGAAAACCAACCTTGTGGGAAAGCGAACCTTTTGGGAAAACCAACACAGTGGGAAAACAAACCTTGTGGGAAAAAAAACCTTGTGGGGAAACAAACCTTGCGGGAAAACTAACCTTGTGGGAGAATAACCCTGCGGGAAAACCAACCTTGTGGGAAAAGCAACCTTGTGGGGAAACAAACCTTTCGGGATAACCAACCTTGTGGGAAAACAAACCTTGCGGGAAAACTAACCTTGTGGGAAAACAAACCCTGCGGGAAAACCAACCTTGTGGGAAAACCAACCTTGTGGGGAAATAAACCTTTCGGGAAAACCAACCTTGTGGGAAAACAAACATTGTGTTAAATCAGACATTGTGGGAAAACTAACCTTGCGGGAAAACCAACCTTGTGGGAAAACCAACCTTATGGGAAAACCAACCTTGCGCGAAAACCAACCTTGGGGGAAAACAAACCTTGTGGGTAAACAAACCTTGTGGGAAAACAAACCTTGTGGGAAAACCAACCTATTGGGAAAACAAACCTTGTGAGAATACAAACCTTTTGGGAAAACCAACCTTATGGGGAAACAAACCCTTCGGGAAAACCAACCTTGTGGGAAAACCAACCTTGCGGGAAAGCGAACCTTTTGGGAAAACCAACACAGTGGGAAAACAAACCTTGTGGGAAAACAATCCTTGTGGGAAAACAAACCTTGTGGGGAAACAAACCTTGTGGGGAAACAAACCTTGTGGGAAAACTAACCTTGTGGGAAAACAAACCTTGCGGGAAAACTAACCTTGTGGGAAAACAAACCCTGCGGGAAAACAAACCTTGTGAGAATACAAACCTTTTGGGAAAACCAACCTTATGGGGAAACAAACCCTTCGGGAAAACCAACCTTGTGGGAAAACCAACCTTGCGGGAAAGCGAACCTTTTGGGAAAACCAACACAGTGGGAAAACAAACCTTGTGGGAAAACAATCCTTGTGGGAAAACAAACCTTGTGGGGAAACAAACCTTTCTGGAAAACCAGCCTTGTGGCAAAACAAACCTTGTGGGAAAACAAACCTTGTGGGAAAACAAACCTTGTGGGAAAACAAACCTTTTGAGAAAACAAACCTTGTGGGGAAACAAACCTAGTGGGAACACAAACCTTGTGAGAAAACAAACCTTATGGGAAAATCAACCTTGCGGGAAAGCGAACCTTGCGGGAAAGCGAACCTCTTGGGAAAACCAACACAGTGGGAAAACAAACCTTGTGAGAAAACAATCCTTGTGGGAAAACAAACCTTGTGGGGAAACAAACCTTGTGGGGAAACAAACCTTGTGGGAAAACTAACCTTGTGGGAAAACAAACCTTGCGGGAAAACTAACCTTGTGGGAAAACAAACCCTGCGGGAAAACCAGCCTTGTGGGAAAACCAACCTTGTGGGGAAACAAACCTTTCGGAAAAACCAACCTTGTGGGAAAACAAACCTTGTGAGAAAACAAACATTGTGGGGAAACAAACCTTGTGGGAAAACCAGCCTTGCGGGAAAGCGAACCTTTTGGGAAAACCAACCTTATGGGGAAAGCAACCCTGCGGGAAAACCAACCTTGTGGGAAAACCAACCTTGTGGGAAAACCAACCTTTTGGGAAAGCGAACCTTTTGGGAAAACCAACACAGTGGGAAAACAAACCTTGTGGGAAAACAAACCTTGTGGGGAAACAAACCTTGCGGGAAAACTAACCTTGTGGGAAAACAAACCCTGCAGGAAAACCAACCTTGTGGGAAAACCAACCTTGTGGGGAAACAAACCTTTCGGGAAAACCAACCTTGTGGGAAAACAAACCTTGTGGGAAAACAAACCTTGTGGGGAAACAAACCTTGTGGGAAAACCAACCTTGCGGGAAAGCGAACCTTTTGGGAAAACCAACACAGTGGGAAAACAAACCTTGTGGGTAAACTAACCTTGCGGGAAAACAAAGCTTGTGGGAAAACAAAGCTTGTGGGAAAACAAACCTTGTGGGAAAACCAACCTAGTGGGAAAAACAAACTTGGGGGAAAACAAAGCTTGTGGGAAAACCAACCTTGTGGGAAAGCGAACCTTTTGGGAAAACCAACACAGTGGGAAAACAAACCTTGTGGGAAAACAAACCTTGTAGGGAAACAAACCTTGTGGGAAAACCAACCTTATGGGGAAAGCAACCCTGCGGGAAAACCAACCTTGTGGGAAAACCAACCTTGTGGGAAAACCAACCTTGTGGGAAAGCGAACCTTTTGGGAAAACCAACACAGTGGGAAAACAAACCTTGTGGGAAAACAAACCTTGTAGGGAAACAAACCTTGCGGGAAAACTAACCTTGTGGGAAAACAAACCCTGCGGGAAAACCAACCTTGGGGGAAAACCAACCTTGCGGGAAAGCGAACCTTTTGGGAAAACCAACACAGTGGGAAAACAAACCTTGTGAGAAAACAATCCTTGTGGGAAAACAAACCTTGTGGGGAAACAAACCTTGTGGGGAAACAAACCTTGTGGGAAAACTAACCTTGTGGGAAAACAAACCTTGCGGGAAAACTAACCTTGTGGGAAAACAAACCCTGCGGGAAAACAAACCTTGTGGGAAAACCAACCTTATGGGGAAAGCAACCCTGCGGGAAAACCAACCTTGTGGGAAAACCAACCTTGTGGGAAAACCAACCTTGTGGGAAAGCGAACCTTTTGGGAAAACCAACACGGTGGGAAAACAAACCTTGTGGGAAAACAAACCTTGCGGGAAAACTAACCTTGTGGGAAAACAAACCCTGCGGGAAAACAAACCTTGTGGGAAAACCAACCTTGTGGGGAAACAAACCTTTCTGGAAAAAAAACCTTGTGGCAAAACAAACCTTGTGGGAAAACAAACCTTGTGGGAAAACAAACCTTGTGGGAAAACAAACCTTGTGAGAAAACAAACCTTGTGGGGAAACAAACCTAGTGGGAAAACATACCTTGTGAGAAAACAAACCTTGTGGGAAAACCAACCTTGCGGGAAAGCGAACCTTGCGGGAAAGCGAACCTCTTGGGAAAACCAACACAGTGGGAAAACAAACCTTGTGAGAAAACAATCCTTGTGGGAAAACAAACCTTGTGGGGAAACAAACCTTGTGGGGAAACAAACCTTGTGGGAAAACTAACCTTGTGGGAAAACAAACCTTGCGGGAAAACTAACCTTGTGGGAAAACAAACCCTGCGGGAAAACCAGCCTTCTGGGAAAACCAACCTTGTGGGGAAACAAACCTTTCGGGAAAACCAACCTTGTGGGAAAACAAACCTTGTGAGAAAACAAACATTGTGGGGAAACAAACCTTGTGGGAAAACCAGCCTTGCGGAAAAGCGAACCTTTTGGGAAAACCAAGACAGTGGGAAAACAAACCTTGTGAGAAAACAATCCTTGTGGGAAAACAAACCTTGTGGGGAAACAAACCTTGTGGGGAAACAAACCTTGTGGGAAAACTAACCTTGTGGGAAAACAAACCTTGCGGGAAAACTAACCTTGTGGGAAAACAAACCCTGCGGGAAAACCAGCCTTGTGGGAAAACCAACCTTGTGGGGAAACAAACCTTTCGGGAAAACCAGCCTTGCGGGAAAGCGAACCTTTTGGGGAAACCAACCTTATGGGGAAAGCAACCCTGCGGGAAAACCAACCTTGTGGGAGAACCAACCTTGTGGGAAAACCAACCTTTTGGGAAAGCGAACCTTTTGGGAAAACCAACACAGTGGGAAAACAAACCTTGTGGGAAAACAAACCTTGTGGGGAAACAAACCTTGCGGGAAAACTAACCTTGTGGGAAAACAAACCCTGCGGGAAAACCAACCTTGTGGGGAAACAAACCTTGTTGGAAAACCAACCTTGTGAGAAAACTAACGCTGTGGGAAAACCAACCTTGTGGGAAAACCAATCTAGAGGAAAAACAAATCTTGAGGGAAAACAAACCTTGTGGGAAAACAAACCTTGTGGGAAAGCGAACCTTTTGGGAAAACCAACACAGTGGGAAAACAAACCTTGTGGGAAAACCAACCTTGCGGGAAAACCAACCTTGGGGGAAAGCAAACCTTGTGGGAAAACAAACCTTGTGGGGAAACAAACCTAGTAGGAAATCAAACCTTGTGGGAAAACAAACCTTGTGGGGAAACAAACCTTGCGGGAAAACTAACCTTGTGGGAAAACAAACCCTGCGGGAAAACCAACCTTGTGGGAAAACCAACCTTGTGGGGAAACAAACCTTTCGGGAAAACCAACCTTGTGGGAAAACAAACCTTGCGGGAAAACTAACCTTGTGGGAAAACAAACCCTGCGGGAAAACCAACCTTGTGGGAAAACCATCCTTGTGGGGAAACAAACCTTTCGGGAAAACAAACCTTGTGAGAAAACAAACCTTGTGGGAAAACCAACCTTGCGGGAAAGCGAACCTTGCGGGAAAGCGAACCTCTTGGGAAAACCAACACAGTGGGAAAACAAACCTTGTGAGAAAACAATCCTTGTGGGAAAACAAACCTTGTGGGGAAACAAACCTTGTGGGGAAACAAACCTTGTGGGAAAACTAACCTTGTGGGAAAACAAACCTTGCGGGAAAACTAACCTTGTGGGAAAACAAACCCTGCGGGAAAACCAGCCTTGTGGGAAAACCAACCTTGTGGGGAAACAAACCTTTCGGGAAAACCAACCTTGTGGGAAAACAAACCTTGTGAGAAAACAAACATTGTGGGGAAACAAACCTTGTGGGAAAACCAGCCTTGCGGGAAAGCGAACCTTTTGGGAAAACCAACCTTATGGGGAAAGCAACCCTGCGGGAAAACCAACCTTGTGGGAAAACCAACCTTGTGGGAAAACCAACCTTTTGGGAAAGCGAACCTTTTGGGAAAACCAACACAGTGGGAAAACAAACCTTGTGGGAAAACAAACCTTGTGGGGAAACAAACCTTGCGGGAAAACTAACCTTGGGGGAAAGCAAACCTTGTGGGAAAACAAACCTTGTGGGGAAACAAACCTAGTAGGAAATCAAACCTTGTGGGAAAACCAACCTTATAGGGAAAGCAACCCTGCGGGAAAACCAACCTTGTGCGAAAACCAACCTTGTGGGAAAACCAACCTTGTGGGAAAGCGAACCTTTTGGGAAAACCAACACAGTGGGAAAACAAACCTTGTGGGAAAACAAACCTTGTGGGGAAACAAACCTTGCGGGAAAACTAACCTTGTGGGAAAACAAACCCTGCGGGAAAACCAACCTTGTGGGAAAACCAACCTTGTGGGGAAACAAACCTTTCGGAAAAACCAACCTTGTGGGAAAACAAACCTTGCGGGAAAACTAACCTTGTGGGAAAACAAACCCTGCGGGAAAACCAACCTTGTGGGAAAACCATCCTTGTGGGAAAACCATCCTTGTGGGGAAACAAACCTTTCGGGAAAACAAACCTTGTGAGAAAACAAACCTTGTGGGAAAACCAACCTTGCGGGAAAGCGAACCTCTTGGGAAAACCAACACAGTGGGAAAACAAACCTTGTGAGAAAACAATCCTTGTGGGAAAACAAACCTTGTGGGGAAACAAACCTTGTGGGGAAACAAACCTTGTGGGAAAACTAACCTTGTGGGAAAACAAACCTTGCGGGAAAACTAACCTTGTGGGAAAACAAACCCTGCGGGAAAACCAGCCTTGTGGGAAAACCAACCTTGTGGGGAAACAAACCTTTCGGGAAAACCAACCTTGTGGGAAAACAAACCTTGTGAGAAAACAAACATTGTGGGGAAACAAACCTTGTGGGAAAACCAGCCTTGCGGGAAAGCGAACCTTTTGGGAAAACCAACCTTATGGGGAAAGCAACCCTGCGGGAAAACCAACCTTGTGGGAAAACCAACCTTGTGGGAAAACCAACCTTTTGGGAAAGCGAACCTTTTGGGAAAACCAACACAGTGGGAAAACAAACCTTGTGGGAAAACAAACCTTGTGGGGAAACAAACCTTGCGGGAAAACTAACCTTGTGGGAAAACAAACCCTGCGGGAAAACCAACCTTGTGGGAAAACCAACCTTGTGGGGAAACAAACCTTTCGGGAAAACCAAACTTGTGGGAAAACAAACCTTGTGGGAAAACAAACCTTGTGGGGAAACAAACCTTGTGGGAAAACCAACCTTGCGGGAAAGCGAACCTTTTGGGAAAACCAACACAGTGGGAAAACAAACCTTGTGAGAAAACAAACATTGTGGGGAAACAAACCTTGTGGGAAAACCAGCCTTGCGGGAAAGCGAACCTTTTGGGGAAACCAACCTTATGGGGAAAGCAACCCTGTGGGAAAACCAACCTTGTGGGAAAACCAACCTTGTGGGAAAACCAACCTTTTGGGAAAGCGAACCTTTTGGGAAAACCAACACAGTGGGAAAACAAACCTTGTGGGAAAACAAACCTTGTGGGGAAACAAACCTTGCAGGAAAACAAACCTTGTGGGAAAACAAACCCTGCGGGAAAACCAACCTTGTGGGAAAACCAACCTTGTGGGGAAACAAACCTTTCGGGAAAACCAACCTTGTGGGAAAACAAACCTTGTGGGAAAACAAACCTTGTGGGGAAACAAACCTTGTGGTAAAACCAACCTTGCGGGAAAGCGAACCTTTTGGGAAAACCAACACAGTGGGAAAACAAACCTTGTGGGTAAACCAACCTTGCGGGAAAACCAACCTTGGGGGAAAACAAAGCTTGTGGGAAAACAAACCTTGTGGGAAAACCAACCTAGTGGGAAAAACAACCTTGGGGGAAAACAAAGCTTGTGGGAAAACAAACCTTGTGGGAAAACCAACCTAGTGGGAAAAACAACCTAGTGGGAAAACAAACCTTGTGAGAAAACAAACCTTGTGGGAAAACCAACCTTATGGGGAAAGCAACCCTGCGGGAAAACCAACCTTGTGGGAAAACCAACCTTGTGGGAAAGCGAACCTTTTGGGAAAACCAACACAGTGGGAAAACAAACCTTGTGGGGAAACAAACCTTGCGGGAAAACTAACCTTGTGGGAAAACAAACCCTGCGGGAAAACCAACCTTGTGGGAAAACCAACCTTGTGGGGAAACAAACCTTTCGGGAAAACCAACCTTGTGGGAAAACAAACATTGTGTTAAATCAGACCTTGTGGGAAAACTAACCTTGCGGGAAAACCAACCTTGTGGGAAAACCAACCTTATGGGAAAACCAACCTTGCGGGAATACCAACCTTGGGGGAAAACAAAGCTTGTGGGAAAACAAACCTTGTGGGAAAACCAACCTAGTGGGAAAAACAACCTTGGGGGAAAACAAAGCTTGTGGGAAAACAAACCTTGTGGGAAAACCAACCTAGTGGGAAAAACAACCTAGTGGGAAAACAAACCTTGTGAGAAAACAAACCTTGTGGGAAAACCAACCTTATGGGGAAAGCAACCCTGCGGGAAAACCAACCTTGTGGGAAAACCAACCTTGTGGGAAAGCGAACCTTTTGGGAAAACCAACACAGTGGGAAAACAAACCTTGTGGGGAAACAAACCTTGCGGGAAAACTAACCTTGTGGGAAAACAAACATTGTGTTAAATCAGGCCTTGTGGGAAAACTAACCTTGCGGGAAAACCAACCTTGTGGGAAAACCAACCTTATGGGAAAACCAACCTTGCGGGAAAACCAACCTTGGGGGAAAACAAACCTTGTGGGTAAACAAACCTTGTGGGAAAACAAACCTTGTGGGAAAACCAACCTAGTGGGAAAACAAACCTTGTGAGAAAACAAACCTTGTGGGAAAACCAACCTTATGGGGAAACAAACCCTGCGGGAAAACCAACCTTGTGGGAAAACCAACCTTGCGGGAAAACTAACCTTGTGGGAAAACAAACCTTGCGGGAAAACTAACCTTGTGGGGAAACAAACCTTGTGGGAAAACCAACCTTGCGGGAAAGCGAACCTTTTGGGAAAACCAACACAGTGGGAAAACAAACCTTGTGAGAAAACAAACATTGTGGGGAAACAAACCTTGTGGGAAAACCAGCCTTGCGGGAAAGCGAACCTTTTGGGGAAACCAACCTAATGGGGAAAGCAACCCTGTGGGAAAACCAACCTTGTGGGAAAACCAACCTTGTGGGAAAACCAACCTTTTGGGAAAGCGAACCTTTTGGGAAAACCAACACAGTGGGAAAACAAACCTTGTGGGAAAACAAACCTTGTGGGGAAACAAACCTTGCGGGAAAACAAACCTTGTGGGAAAACAAACCCTGCGGGAAAACCAACCTTGTGGGAAAACCAACCTTGTGGGGAAACAAACCTTTCGGGAAAACCAACCTTGTGGGAAAACAGAACTTGTGGGAAAACAAACCTTGTGGGGAAACAAACCTTGTGGGAAAACCAACCTTGCGGGAAAGCGAACCTTTTGGGAAAACCAACACAGTGGGAAAACAAACCTTGTGGGTAAACCAACCTTGCGGGAAAACCAACCTTGGGGGAAAACAAAGCTTGTGGGAAAACAAACCTTGTGGGAAAACCAACCTAGTGGGAAAAACAACCTTGTGGGAAAGCGAACCTTTTGGGAAAACCAACACAGTGGGTAAACAAACCTTGTGGGGAAACAAACCTTGCGGGAAAACTAACCTTGTGGGAAAACAAACCCTGCGGGAAAACCAACCTTGTGGGAAAACCAACCTTGTGGGGAAACAAACCTTTCGGGAAAACCAACCTTGTGGGAAAACAAACATTGTGTTAAATCAGACCTTGTGGGAAAACTAACCTTGCGGGAAAACCAACCTTGTGGGAAAACCAACCTTATGGGAAAACCAACCTTGCGGGAAAACCAACCTTGGGGGAAAACAAACCTTGTGGGTAAACAAACCTTGTGGGAAAACAAACCTTGTGGGAAAGCCAACCTAGTGGGAAAACAAACCTTGTGAGAAAACAAACCTTGTGGGAAAACCAACCTTATGGGGAAACAAACCCTGCGGGAAAACCAACATTGTGGGAAAACCAACCTTGCGGGAAAACTAACCTTGTGGGAAAACAAACCTTGCGGGAAAACTAACCTTGTGGGGAAACAAACCTTGTGGAAAAACCAACCTTGCGGGAAAGCGAACCTTTTGGGAAAACCAACACAGTGGGAAAACAAACCTTGTGAGAAAACAAACATTGTGGGGAAACAAACCTTGTGGGAAAACCAGCCTTGCGGGAAAGCGAACCTTTTGGGGAAACCAACCTTATGGGGAAAGCAACCCTGTGGGAAAACCAACCTTGTGGGAAAACCAACCTTGTGGGAAAACCAACCTTTTGGGAAAGCGAACCTTTTGGGAAAACCAACACAGTGGGAAAACAAACCTTGTGGGAAAACAAACCTTGTGGGGAAACAAACCTTGCGGGAAAACAAACCTTGTGGGAAAACAAACCCTGCGGGAAAACCAACCTTGTGGGAAAACAAACCTTGTGGGGAAACAAACCTTGCGGGAAAACAAACCTTGTGGGAAAACAAACCCTGCGGGAAAACCAACCTTGTGGGAAAACCAACCTTGTGGGGAAACAAACCTTTCGGGAAAACCAACCTTGTGGGAAAACAAACCTTGTGGGAAAACAAACCTTGTGGGGAAACAAACCTTGTGGGAAAACCAACCTTGCGGGAAAGCGAAACTTTTGGGAAAACCAACACAGTGGGAAAACAAACCTTGTGGGTAAACCAACCTTGCGGGAAAACCAACCTTGGGGGAAAACAAAGCTTGTGGGAAAACAAACCTTGTGGGAAAACCAACCTAGTGGGAAAAACAACCTTGGGGGAAAACAAAGCTTGTGGGAAAACAAACCTTGTGGGAAAACCAACCTAGTGGGAAAAACAACCTTCTGGGAAAACAAAGCTTGTGGGAAAACAAACCTTGTGGGAAAGCGAACCTTTTGGGAAAACCAACACAGTGGGAAAACAAACCTTGTGAGAAAACAATCCTTGTGGGAAAACAAACCTTATGGGGAAACAAACCTTGTGGGGAAACAAACCTTGTGGGAAAACTAACCTTGTGGGAAAACAAACCTTGCGGGAAAACTAACCTTGTGGGAAAACAAACCCTGCGGGAAAACCAGCCTTGTGGGAAAACCAACCTTGTGGGGAAACAAACCTTTCGGGAAAACCAACCTTGTGGGAAAACAAACCTTGTGAGAAAACAAACATTGTGGGGAAACAAACCTTGTGGGAAAACCAGCCTTGCGGGAAAGCGAACCTTTTGGGAAAACCAACACAGTGGGAAAACAAACCTTGTGGGAAAACCAACCTTGCGGGAAAACCAACCTTGGGGGAAAACAAAGCTTGTGGGAAAACAAACCTTTTCGGAAAACCAACCTAGTGGGAAAAACAACCTAGTGGGAAAACAAACCTTGTGAGAAAACAAACCTTGTGGGAAAACCAACCTTATGGGGAAAGCAACCCTGCGGGAAAACCAACCTTGTGGGAAAACCAACCATGTGGGAAAACGAACCTTGTGGGAAAGCGAACCTTTTGGGAAAACCAACACAGTGGGAAAACAAACCTTGTGGGAAAACCAACCTTTTGGGAAAACCAACCTTGGGGGAAAACAAACCTTGTGGGGAAACAAATCTTGCGGGAAAACTAACCTTGTGGGAAAACAAACCCTGCGGGAAAACCAACCTTGTGGGAAAACCAACCTTGTGGGGAAACAAACCTTTCGGGAAAACCAACCTTGTGGGAAAACAAACCTTGTGGGAAAACAAACCTTGTGGGGAAAAAAACCTTGTGGGAAAACCAACCTTGCGGGAAAGCAAACCTTTTGGGAAAACCAACAAAGTGGGAAAACAAACCTTGTGGGAAAACCAACCTTGCAGGAAAACCAACCTTGGGGGAAAACAAAGCTTGTGGGAAAACAAACCTTGTGGGAAGACCAACCTAGTGGGAAACACAACCTAGTGGGAAAACAAACCTTATGGGGAAAGCAACCCTGCGGGAAAACCAACCTTGTGGGAAAACCAACCTTGTGGGAAAGCGAACCTTTTGGGAAAACCAACACAGTGGGAAAACAAATCTTGTGGGAAAACCAACCTTGCGGGAAAACCAACCTTGGGGGAAAACAAACCTTGTGGGAAAACAAACCTTGTGGGGAAAGAAACCTTGTGGGGAAACAAACCTTGTGGGAAAACTAACCTTGTGGGAAAACAAACCTTGTGGGAAAACCAACCTTGTGGGAAAGCGAACCTTTTGGGAAAACCAACACAGTGGGAAAACAAACCTTGTGGGAAAACAAACCTTGTGGGGAAACAAACCTTGCGGGAAAACTAACCTTGTGGGAAAACAAACCCTGCGGGAAAACCAACCTTGTGGGAAAACCAACCTTGTGGGGAAACAAACCTTTCGGGAAAACCAACCTTGTGGGAAAACAAACCTTGTGGGAAAACAAACCTTGTGGGGAAACAAACCTTAAGGGAAAACTAACCTTGTGGGAAAACAAACCCTGCGGGAAAACCAACCTTGTGGGAAAACCAACCTTGTGGGGAAACAAACCTTTCGGAAAAACCAACCTTGTGGGAAAACAAACCTTGTGGGAAAACAAACCTTGGTGGGAAACAAACCTTGTGGGAAAACCAACCTTGCGGGAAATCGAACCTTTTGGGAAAGAGAACCTTTTGGGAAAACCAACACAGTGGGAAAACAAACCTTTTGGGTAAACCAACCTTGCGGGAAAACCAACCTTGGGGGAAAACAAAGCTTGTGGGAAAACAAACCTTTTCGGAAAAACAAACTAGTGGGAAAAACAACCTAGTGTGAAAACAAACCTTGTGAGAAAACAAACCTTGTTGGAAAACCAACCTTATGGGGAAAGCAACCCTGCGGGAAAACCAACCTTGTGGGAAAACCAACCTTGTGGTAAAGCGAACCTTTTGGGAAAACCAACACAGTGGGAAAACAAACCTTGTGGGAAAACAAACCTTGTGGGGAAACAAACCTTGCGGGAAAACTAACCTTGTGGGAAAACAAACCCTGCGGGAAAACCAACCTTGGGGGAAAACAAAGCTTGTGGGAAAACAAACCTTGTGGGAAAAACCAACCTAGTGGGAAAAACAACCTAGTGGGAAAACAAACCTTGTGAGAAAACAAACCTTGTGGGAAAACCAACCTTATAGGGAAAGCAACCCTGCGGGAAAACCAACCTTGTGGGAAAACCAACCTTGTGGGAAAACCAACCTTGTGGGAAAGCGAACCTTTTGGGAAAACCAACACAGTGGGAAAACAAACCTTGTGGGAAAACAAACCTTGTGGGGAAATAAAACCTTGCGGGAAAACTAACCTTGTGGGAAAACAAACCCTGCGGGAAAACCAACCTTGTGGGAAAACCAACCTTGTGGGGAAACAAACCTTTCGGGAAAACCAACCTTGTGGGAAAACAAACCTTGCGGGAAAACTAACCTTGTGGGAAAACAAACCCTGCGGGAAAACCAACCTTGTGGGAAAACCAACCTTGTGGGGAAACAAACCTTTCGGGAAAACCAACCTTGTGGGAAAACAAACATTGTGTTAAATCAGACCTTGTCGGAAAACTAACCTTGCGGGAAAACCAACCTTGTGGGAAAACCAACCTTATGGGAAAACCAACCTTGCGGGAAAACCAACCTTGGGGGAAAACAAACCTTGTGGGTAAACAAACCTTGTGGGAAAACAAACCTTGTGGGAAAACCAACCTAGTGGGAAAACAAACCTTGTGAGAAAACAAACCTTGTGGGAAAACCAACCTTATGGGGAAACAAACCCTGCGGGAAAACCAACCTTGTGGGAAAACCAACCTTGCGGGAAAGCGAACCTTTTGGGAAAACCAACACAGTGGGAAAACAAACCTTGTGAGAAAACAATCCTTGTGGGAAAACAAACCTTGTGGGGAAACAAACCTTGTGGGGAAACAAACCTTGTGGGAAAACTAACCTTGCGGGAAAACAAACCTTGCGGGAAAACTAACCTTGTGGGAAAACAAACCCTGCGGGAAAACAAACCTTGTGGGAAAACCAACCTTGTGGGGAAACAAACCTTTCTGGAAAACCAACCTTGTTGCAAAACAAACCTTGTGGGAAAACAAACCTTGTGGGAAAACAAACCTTGTGGGAAAACAAACCTAGTGAGAAAACAAACCTTGTGGGGAAACAAACCTAGTGGGAAAACAAACCTTGTGAGAAAACAAACCTTGTGGGAAAACCAACCTTGCGGGAAAGCGAACCTTGCGGGAAAGCGAACCTCTTGGGAAAACCAACACAGTGGGAAAACAAACCTTGTGAGAAAACAATCCTTGTGGGAAAACAAACCTTGTGGGGAAACAAACCTTGTGGGGAAACAAACCTTGTGGGAAAACAAACCTTGTGAGAAAACAAACCTTGTGGGGAAACAAACCTAGTGGGAAAACAAACCTTGTGAGAAAACAAACCTTGTGGGAAAACCAACCTTGCGGGAAAGCGAACCTCTTGGGAAAACCAACACAGTGGGAAAACAAACCTTGTGAGAAAACAATCCTTGTGGGAAAACAAACCTTGTGGGGAAACAAACCTTGTGGGGAAACAAACCTTGTGGGAAAACTAACCTTGTGGGAAAACAAACCTTGTGGGGAAACAAACCTTGTGGGGAAACAAACCTTGTGGGAAAACAAACCTTGTGAGAAAACAATCCTTGTGGGAAAACAAACCTTGTGGGGAAACAAACCTTGTGGAAAGCAACCCTGCGGGAAAACCAACCTTATGGGAAAACCAACCTTGTGGGGAAACAAACCTTTCGGGAAAACCAACCTTGTGGGAAAACAAACCTTGTGAGAAAACAGTCCTTGTGGGAAAACAAACCTTGTGGGGAAACAAACCTTGTGGAAAGCAACCCTGCGGGAAAACCAATCTTATGGGAAAACCAACCTTGTGGGGAAACAAACCTTTCGGGAAAACAAACCTTGCGGGAAAACTAACCTTGTGGGAAAACAAACCCTGCGGGAAAACCAACCTTGTGAGAAAACCAACCTTGTGGGGAAACAAACCTTTCGGGAAAACCAACCTTGTGGGAAAACAAACATTGTGTTAAATCAGACCTTGTCGGAAAACTAACCTTGCGGGAAAACCAACCTTGTGGGAAAACCAACCTTATGGGAAAACCAACCTTGCGGGAAAACCAACCTTGGGGGAAAACAAACCTTGTGGGTAAACAAACCTTGTGGGAAAACAAACCTTGTGGGAAAACCAACCTAGTGGGAAAACAAACCTTGTGAGAAAACAAACCTTGTGGGAAAACCAACCTTATGGGGAAACAAACCCTGCGGGAAAACCAACCTTGTGGGAAAACCAACCTTGCGGGAAAGCGAACCTTTTGGGAAAACCAACACAGTGGGAAAACAAACCTTGTGAGAAAACAATCCTTGTGGGAAAACAAACCTTGTGGGGAAACAAACCTTGTGGGGAAACAAACCTTGTGGGAAAACTAACCTTGTGGGAAAACAAACCTTGCGGGAAAACTAACCTTGTGGGAAAACAAACCCTGCGGGAAAAGAAACCTTGTGGGAAAACCAACCTTGTGGGGAAACAAACCTTTCTGGAAAACCAACCTTGTTGCAAAACAAACCTTGTGGGAAAACAAACCTTGTGGGAAAACAAACCTTGTGGGAAAACAAACCTAGTGAGAAAACAAACCTTGTGGGGAAACAAACCTAGTGGGAAAACAAACCTTGTGAGAAAACAAACCTTGTGGGAAAACCAACCTTGCGGGAAAGCGAACCTTGCGGGAAAGCGAACCTCTTGGGAAAACCAACACAGTGGGAAAACAAACCTTGTGAGAAAACAATCCTTGTGGGAAAACAAACCTTGTGGGGAAACAAACCTTGTGGGGAAACAAACCTTGTGGGAAAACAAACCTTGTGAGAAAACAAACCTTGTGGGGAAACAAACCTAGTGGGAAAACAAACCTTGTGAGAAAACAAACCTTGTGGGAAAACCAACCTTGCGGGAAAGCGAACCTCTTGGGAAAACCAACACAGTGGGAAAACAAACCTTGTGAGAAAACAATCCTTGTGGGAAAACAAACCTTGTGGGGAAACAAACCTTGTGGGGAAACAAACCTTGTGGGAAAACTAACCTTGTGGGAAAACAAACCTTGTGGGGAAACAAACCTTGTGGGGAAACAAACCTTGTGGGAAAACAAACCTTGTGAGAAAACAATCCTTGTGGGAAAACAAACCTTGTGGGGAAACAAACCTTGTGGAAAGCAACCCTGCGGGAAAACCAACCTTATGGGAAAACCAACCTTGTGGGGAAACAAACCTTTCGGGAAAACCAACCTTGTGGGAAAACAAACCTTGTGAGAAAACAATCCTTGTGGGAAAACAAACCTTGTGGGGAAACAAACCTTGTGGAAAGCAACCCTGCGGGAAAACCAACCTTATGGGAAAACCAACCTTGTGGGGAAACAAACCTTTCGGGAAAACAAACCTTGCGGGAAAACTAACCTTGTGGGAAAACAAACCCTGCGGGAAAACCAACCTTGTGAGAAAACCAACCTTGTGGGGAAACAAACCTTTCGGGAAAACCAACCTTGTGGGAAAACAAACATTGTGTTAAATCAGAACTTGTCGGAAAACTAACCTTGCGGGAAAACCAACCTTGTGGGAAAACCAACCTTATGGGAAAACCAACCTTGCGGGAAAACCAACCTTGGGGGAAAACAAACCTTGTGGGTAAACAAACCTTGTGGGAAAACAAACCTTGTGGGAAAACCAACCTAGTGGGAAAACAAACCTTGTGAGAAAACAAACCTTGTGGGAAAACCAACCTTATGGGGAAACAAACCCTGCGGGAAAACCAACCTTGTGGGAAAACCAACCTTGCGGGAAAGCGAACCTTTTGGGAAAACCAACACAGTGGGAAAACAAACCTTGTGAGAAAACAATCCTTGTGGGAAAACAAACCTTGTGGGGAAACAAACCTTGTGGGGAAACAAACCTTGTGGGAAAACTAACCTTGTGGGAAAACAAACCTTGCGGAAAACTAACCTTGTGGGAAAACAAACCCTGCGGGAAAACAAACCTTGTGGGAAAACCAACCTTGTGGGGAAACAAACCTTTCTGGAAAACCAACCTTGTTGCAAAACAAACCTTGTGGGAAAACAAACCTTGTGGGAAAACAAACCTTGTGGGAAAACAAACCTAGTGAGAAAACAAACCTTGTGGGGAAACAAACCTAGTGGGAAAACAAACCTTGTGAGAAAACAAACCTTGTGGGAAAACCAACCTTGCGGGAAAGCGAACCTTGCGGGAAAGCGAACCTCTTGGGAAAACCAACACAGTGGGAAAACAAACCTTGTGAGAAAACAATCCTTGTGGGAAAACAAACCTTGTGGGGAAACAAACCTTGTGGGGAAACAAACCTTGTGGGAAAACAAACCTTGTGAGAAAACAAACCTTGTGGGGAAACAAACCTAGTGGGAAAACAAACCTTGTGAGAAAACAAACCTTGTGGGAAAACCAACCTTGCGGGAAAGCGAACCTCTTGGGAAAACCAACACAGTGGGAAAACAAACCTTGTGAGAAAACAATCCTTGTGGGAAAACAAACCTTGTGGGGAAACAAACCTTGTGGGGAAACAAACCTTGTGGGAAAACTAACCTTGTGGGAAAACAAACCTTGTGGGGAAACAAACCTTGTGGGGAAACAAACCTTGTGGGAAAACAAACCTTGTGAGAAAACAATCCTTGTGGGAAAACAAACCTTGTGGGGAAACAAACCTTGTGGAAAGCAACCCTGCGGGAAAACCAACCTTATGGGAAAACCAACCTTGTGGGAAAGCGAACCTTTTGGGAAAACCAACACAGTGGGAAAAAAAACCTTGTGGGAAAACTAACCTTGTGGGAAAACAAACCTTGCGGGAAAACTAACCTTGTGGGAAAACAAAACCTGCGGTAAAACCAACCTTGTGGGAAAACCAACCTTGTGGGGAAACAAACCTTTCGGGAAAACCAACCTTGTGGGAAAACAAACCTTGTGGGAAAACAAACCTTGTGGGAAAACAAACCTTATGGGGAAAGCAACCCTGCGGGAAAACCAACCTTGTGGGAAAACCAACCTTGTGGGAAAGCGAACCTTTTGGGAAAACCAACACAGTGGGAAAACAAACCTTGTGGGAAAACCAACCTTGCGGGAAAACCAACCTTTTGGGAAAACAAACCTTGTGGGAGAACAAACCTTGTGGGAAAACAAACCTTATGCTGAAAGCAACCCTGCGGGAAAACCAACCTTGTGGGAAAACCAACCTTGTGGGAAAGCGAACCTTTTGGGAAAACCAACACAGTGGGAAAACAAACCTTGTGGGAAAACCAACCTTGCGGGAAAACCAACCTTGTGGGAAAACAAACCTTGCGGGAAAACAAACCTTGTGGGAAAACAAACCTTGTGGGAAAACAAACCTTATGGGTAAACAAACCTTGTGGGGAAACAAACCTTGTGGGAAAACCAACCTTGCGGGAAAGCGAACCTTTTGGGAAAACCAACACAGTGAGAAAACAAACCTTGTGGGAAAACCAACCTTGCGGGAAAACCAACCTTGGGGGAAAACAAAGCTTGTGGGAAAACAAACCTTGTGGGAAAACAAACCTTGTGGGAAAACAAACCTTATGGGAAAACAAACCTTGTGGGGAAACAAACCTTGTGGGAAAACCAACCTTGCGGGAAAGCGAACCTTTTGGGAAAACCAACACAGTGGGAAAACAAACCTTGTGGGAAAACCAACCATGCGGGAAAACCAACCTTTGGGGAAAACAAACCTTGTGGGAAAACACACCTTGTGGGGAAACAAACCTAGTGGGAAAACAAACCTTGTGAGAAAACAATCCTTGTGGGAAAACAAACCTTGTGGGGAAACAAACCTTGAGGGGAAACAAACCTCGTGGGAAAACTAACCTTGTGGGAAAACAAACCTTGCGGGAAAACTAACCTTGTGGGAAAACAAACCTTATGGGGAAAGCAACCCTGCGGGAAAACCAACCTTGTGGGAAAACCAACCTTGTGGGAAATCGAACCTTTTGGGAAAACCAACACAGTGGGAACACAAACCTTGTGGGAAAACCAACATTGCGGGAAAACCAACCTTGTGGGAAAACAAACCTTGTGGGAAAACAAACCTTGTGGGAAAACAAACCTTGTGGGAAAACAAACCTTATGGGAAAACAAACCTTGTGGGGAAACAAACCTTGTGGGAAAACCAACCTTGCGGGAAAGCGAACCTTTTGGGAAAACCAACACAGTGGGAAAACAAACCTTGTGGGAAAAACAACCTTGCGGGAAAACCAACCTTGGGGGAAAACAAAGCTTGTGGGAAAACAAACCCTGCGGGAAAACCAACCTTGTGGGAAAACCAACCTTGTGGGGAAACAAACCTTTCGGGAAAACTAACCTTGTGGGAAAACAAACCCTGCGGGAAAACGAACCTTGTGGGAAAACAAACCTTGTGGGAAAACAAACCTTGTGGGAAAACAAACCTTGTGAGAAAACAAACCTTGTGGGAAAACCAACCTTATGGGGAAACAAACCCTGCGGGAAAACCAACCTTGTGGGAAAACCAACCTTGCGGGAAAGCGAACCTTTTGGGAAAACCAACACAGTGGGAAAAAAACCTTGTGGGAAAACCAACCTTGCGGGAAAACCAACCTTGGGGGAAAAGAAACCATGTGGGAAAACAAACCTTGTGGGGAAACAAACCTAGTGGGAAAACAAACCTTGTGAGAAAAAAATCCTTGTGGGAAAACAAACCTTGGGGGGAAACAAACCTTGCGGGGAAACTAACCTTGTGGGAAAACAAACCCTGCGGGAAAACCAACCTTGTGGGGAAACAAACCTTTCGGGAAAACTAACCTTGTGGGAAAACAAACCCTGCGGGAAAACGAACCTTGTGGGAAAACAAACCTTGTGGGAAAACAAACCTTGTGGGAAAACAAACCTTGTGAGAAAACAAACCTTGTGGGAAAACCAACCTTATGGGGAAACAAACCCTGCGGGAAAACCAACCTTGCGGGAAAACCAACCTTGCGGGAAAGCGAACCTTTTGGGAAAACCAACACAGTGGGAAAACAAACCTTGTGAGAAAACTATCCTTGTGGGAAAACAAACCTTGTGGGGAAACAAACCTTGTGGGGAAACAAACCTTGTGGGAAAACTAACCTTGTGGGAAAACAAACCTTGCGGGAAAGCGAACCTTTTGGGAAAATCAACACAGTGGGAAAACAAACCTTGTGAGAAAACAAACCTTGTGGGAAAACAAACCTTATGGGAAAACAAACCTTGTGGGGAAACAAACCTTGTGGGAAAACCAACCTTGCGGGAAAGCGAACCTTTTGGGAAAACCAACACAGTGGGAAAACAAACCTTGTGGGAAAACCAACCATGCGGGAAAACCAACCTTTGGGGAAAACAAACCTTGTGGGAAAACACACCTTGTGGGGAAACAAACCTAGTGGGAAAACAAACCTTGTGAGAAAACAATCCTTGTGGGAAAACAAACCTTGTGGGAAAACAAACCTTGTGGGAAAACAAACCTTATGGGAAAACAAACCTTATGGGAAAACAAACCTTGTGGGGAAACAAACCTTGTGGGAAAACCAACCTTGTGGGAAAACAAACCTTGTGGGAAAACAAACCTTATGGGTAAACAAACCTTGTGGGGAAACAAACCTTGTGGGAAAACCAACCTTGCGGGAAAGCGAACCTTTTGGGAAAACCAACACAGTGGGAAAACAAACCTTGTGGGAAAACCAACCTTGCGGGAAAACCAACCTTGGGGGAAAACAAAGCTTGTGGGAAAACAAACCTTGTGGGAAAACAAACCTTGTGGGAAAACAAACCTTATGGGAAAACAAACCTTGTGGGGAAACAAACCTTGTGGGAAAACCAACCTTGCGGGAAAGCGAACCTTTTGGGAAAACCAACACAGTGGGAAAACAAACCTTGTGGGAAAACCAACCATGCGGGAAAACCAACCTTTGGGGAAAACAAACCTTGTGGGAAAACACACCTTGTGGGGAAACAAACCTATTGGGAAAACAAACCTTGTGAGAAAACAATCCTTGTGGGAAAACAAACCTTGTGGGGAAACAAACCTTGAGGGGAAACAAACCTCGTGGGAAAACTAACCTTGTGGGAAAACAAACCTTGCGGGAAAACTAACCTTGTGGGAAAACAAACCTTATGGGGAAAGCAACCCTGCGGGAAAACCAACCTTGTGGGAAAACCAACCTTGTGGGAAATCGAACCTTTTGGGAAAACCAACACAGTGGGAACACAAACCTTGTGGGAAAACCAACCTTGCGGGAAAACCAACCTTGTGGGAAAACAAACCTTGTGGGAAAACAAACCTTGTGGGAAAACAAACCTTGTGGGAAAACAAACCTTATGGGAAAAGAAACCTTGTGGGGAAACAAACCTTGTGGGAAAACCAACCTTGCGGGAAAGCGAACCTTTTGGGAAAACCAACACAGTGGGAAAACAAACCTTGTGGGAAAAACAACCTTGCGGGAAAACCAACCTTGGGGGAAAACAAAGCTTGTGGGAAAACAAACCCTGCGGGAAAACCAACCTTGTGGGAAAACCAACCTTGTGGGGAAACAAACCTTTCGGGAAAACTAACCTTGTGGGAAAACAAACCCTGCGGGAAAACGAACCTTGTGGGAAAACAAACCTTGTGGGAAAACAAACCTTGTGGGAAAACAAACCTTGTGAGAAAACAAACCTTGTGGGAAAACCAACCTTATGGGGAAACAAACCCTGCGGGAAAACCAACCTTGTGGGAAAACCAACCTTGCGGGAAAGCGAACCTTTTGGGAAAACCAACACAGTGGGAAAAAAACCTTGTGGGAAAACCAACCTTGCGGGAAAACCAACCTTGGGGGAAAAGAAACCATGTGGGAAAACAAACCTTGTGGGGAAACAAACCTAGTGGGAAAACAAACCTTGTGAGAAAAAAATCCTTGTGGGAAAACAAACCTTGGGGGGAAACAAACCTTGCGGGGAAACTAACCTTGTGGGAAAACAAACCCTTCGGGAAAACCAACCTTGTGGGGAAACAAACCTTTCGGGAAAACTAACCTTGTGGGAAAACAAACCCTGCGGGAAAACGAACCTTGTGGGAAAACAAACCTTGTGGGAAAACAAACCTTGTGGGAAAACAAACCTTGTGAGAAAACAAACCTTGTGGGAAAACCAACCTTATGGGGAAACAAACCCTGCGGGAAAACCAACCTTGCGGGAAAACCAACCTTGCGGGAAAGCGAACCTTTTGGGAAAACCAACACAGTGGGAAAACAAACCTTGTGAGAAAACTATCCTTGTGGGGAAAACAAACCTTGTGGGGAAACAAACCTTGTGGGGAAACAAACCTTGTGGGAAAACTAACCTTGTGGGAAAACAAACCTTGCGGGAAAGCGAACCTTTTGGGAAAATCAACACAGTGGGAAAACAAACCTTGTGAGAAAACAATCCTTGTGGGAAAACAAACCTTGTGGGGAAACAAACCTTGTTTGGAAACAAACCTTGTGGGGAAACAAACCTTGTTTGGGAACAAACCTTGTGGGAAAACTAGCCTTGTGGGAAAACCAACCTTGTGGGAAAACCAACCTTGTGGGAAAGCGAACCTTGTGGGAAAACAAACCTTGTGGGGAAACAAACCTTGCGGGAAAACTAACCTTGTGGGAAAACAAACCCTGCGGGAAAACCAACCTTGGGGGAAAACCAACCTTGCGGGAAAGCGAACCTTTTGGGAAAACCAACACAGTGGGAAAACAAACCTTGTGAGAAAACAATCCTTGTGGGAAAACAAACCTTGTGGGGAAACAAACCTTGTGGGGAAACAAACCTTGTGGGAAAACAAACCTTGTGGGAAAACAAACCTTGCGGGAAAACTAACCTTGTGGGAAAACAAACCCTGCGGGAAAACAAACCTTGTGGGAAAACCAACCTTATGGGGAAAGCAACCCTGCGGGAAAACCAACCTTGTGGGAAAACCAACCTTGTGGGAAAACCAACCTTGTGGGAAAGCGAACCTTTTGGAAAACCAACACAGTGGGAAAACAAACCTTGTGGGAAAACAAACCTTGCGGGAAAACTAACCTTGTGGGAAAACAAACCCTGCGGGAAAACAAACCTTGTGGGAAAACCAACCTTGTGGGGAAACAAACCTTTCTGGAAAACCAACCTTGTGGCAAAACCAACCTTGTGGGAAAACAAACCTTGTGGGAAAACAAACCTTGTGGGAAAAAAACCTTGTGAGAAAACAAACCTTGTGGGGAAACAAACCTAGTGGGAAAACATACCTTGTGAGAAAACAAACCTTGTGGGAAAACAAACCTTGCGGGAAAGCGAACCTTGCGGGAAAGCGAACCTCTTGGGAAAACCAACACAGTGGGAAAACAAACCTTGTGAGAAAACAATCCTTGTGGGAAAACTAACCTTGTGGGAAAACAAACCTTGCGGGAAAACTAACCTTGTGGGAAAACAAACCCTGCGGGAAAACCAGCCTTCTGGGAAAACCAACCTTGTGGGGAAACAAACCTTTCGGGAAAACCAACCTTGTGGGAAAACAAACCTTGTGAGAAAACAAACATTGTGGGGAAACAAACCTTGTGGGAAAACCAGCCTTGCGGGAAAGCGAACCTTTTGGGAAAACCAAGACAGTGGGAAAACAAACCTTGTGAGAAAACAATCCTTGTGGGAAAACAAACCTTGTGGGGAAACAAACCTTGTGGGGAAACAAACCTTGTGGGAAAACTAACCTTGTGGGAAAACAAACCTTGCGGGAAAACTAACCTTGTGGGAAAACAAACCCTGCGGGAAAACCAGCCTTGTGGGAAAACCAACCTTGTGGGGAAACAAACCTTTCGGGAAAACCAGCCTTGTGGGAAAACAAACCTTGTGAGAAAACAAACATTGTGGGGAAACAAACCTTGTGGGAAAACCAGCCTTGCGTGAAAGCGAACCTTTTGGGGAAACCAACACAGTGGGAAAACAAACCTTGTGGGAAAACAAACCTTGTGGGGAAACAAACCTTGCGGGAAAACTAACCTTGTGGGAAAACAAACCCTGCGGGAAAACCAACCTTGTGGGGAAACAAACCTTGTGGGAAAACCAACCTTGTGAGAAAACTAACGCTGTGGGAAAACCAACATTGTGGGAAAACCAACCTAGAGGAAAAACAAATCTTGAGGGAAAACAAACCTTGTGGGAAAACAAACCTTGTGGGAAAGACAACCTTATGGGAAAACCAAAACAGTGGGAAAACAATACTTGTGGGGAAACAAACCTTGTGGGAAAACAAACCTTGTGGGAAAACTAACCTTGTGGGAAAACAAACCTTGCGGGAAAACGAACCTTGTGGGAAAACAAACCCTGCGGGAAAACCAACCTTGTGGGAAAACCAACCTTGGGGGGAAACAAACCTTTCGGGAAATCCAACCTTGTGGGAAAAAAACCATGTGGGAAAACAAACCTTGTGGGAAAACAAACCTTGTGAGAAAACAAACCTTGTGGGGAAACATACCTAGTGGGAAAACCAACCTTGGGGGAAAACAAACCTTGTGGGAAAACAAACCTTGTGGGGAAACAAACCTTGTGGGGAAACAAACCTTGTGGGGGAAACAAACCTTGTGGGAAAACTAACCTTGTGGGAAAACAAACCTTGCGGGAAAACTAACCTTGTGGGAAAACAAACCCTGCGGGAAAACAAACCTTGTGGGAAAACCAACCTTGTGGGGAAACAAACCTTTCTGGAAAGCCAACCTTGTGGCAAAACAAACCTTGTGGGAAAACAAACCTTGTGGGAAAACAAACCTTGTGGGAAAATAAACCTTGTGAGAAAACAAACCTTGTGGGAAAACCAACCTTATGGGGAAACAAACCCTGCGGGAAAACCAACCTTGTGGGAAAACCAACCTTGCGGGAAAGCGAACCTTTTGGGAAAACCAACACAGTGGGAAAAAAACCTTGTGGGAAAACCAACCTTGCGGGAAAACCAACCTTGGGGGAAAAGAAACCATGTGGGAAAACAAACCTTGTGGGGAAACAAACCTAGTGGGAAAACAAACCTTGTGAGAAAACAATCCTTGTGGGAAAACAAACCTTGGGGGGAAACAAACCTTGCGGGGAAACTAACCTTGTGGGAAAACAAACCCTGCGGGAAAACCAACCTTGTGGGGAAACAAACCTTTCGGGAAAACTAACCTTGTGGGAAAACAAACCCTGCGGGAAAACGAACCTTGTGGGAAAACAAACCTTGTGGGAAAACAAACCTTGTGGGAAAACAAACCTTGTGAGAAAACAAACCTTGTGGGAAAACCAACCTTATGGGGAAACAAACCCTGCGGGAAAACCAACCTTGCGGGAAAACTAACCTTGCGGGAAAGCGAACCTTTTGGGAAAACCAACACAGTGGGAAAACAAACCTTGTGAGAAAACAATCCTTGTGGGAAAACAAACCTTGTGGGGAAACAAACCTTGTGGGGAAACAAACCTTGTGGGAAAACTAACCTTGTGGGAAAACAAACCTTGCGGGAAAGCGAACCTTTTGGGAAAACCAACACAGTGGGAAAACAAAACTTGTGAGAAAACAATCCTTGTGGGAAAACAAACCTTGTGGGGAAAGAAACCTTGTGGGGAAACAAACCTTGTGGGAAAACTAGCCTTGTGGGAAAACCAACCTTTTGGGAAAACCAACCTTGTGGGAAAGCGAACCTTTTGGGAAAACCAACACAGTGGGAAAACAAACCTTGTGGGAAAACAAACCTTGTGGGGAAACAAACCTTGCGGGAAAACTAACCTTGTGGGAAAACAAACCCTGCGGGAAAACCAACCTTGGGGGAAAACCAACCTTGCGGGAAAGCGAACCTTTTGGGAAAACCAACACAGTGGGAAAACAAACCTTGTGAGAAAACAATCCTTGTGGGAAAACAGACCATGTGGGGAAACAAACCTTGTGGGGAAACAAACCTTGTGGGAAAACTAACCTTGTGGGAAAACAAACCTTGCGGGAAAACTAACCTTGTGGGAAAACAAACCCTGCGGGAAAACAAACCTTGTGGGAAAACCAACCTTATGGGGAAAGCAACCCTGCGGGAAAACCAACCTTGTGGGAAAACCAACCTTGTGGGAAAACCAACCTTGTGGGAAAGCGAACCTTTTGGGAAAACCAACACAGTGGGAAAACAAACCTTGTGGGAAAACAAACCTTGCGGGAAAACTAACCTTGTGGGAAAACAAACCCTGCGGGAAAACAAACCTTGTGGGAAAACCAACCTTGTGGGGAAACAAACCTTTCTGGAAAACCAACCTTGTGGCAAAACAAACCTTGTGGGAAAACAAACCTTGTGGGAAAACAAACCTTGTGGGAAAACAAACCTTGTGAGAAAACAAACCTTGTGGGGAAACAAACCTAGTGGGAAAACATACCTTGTGAGAAAACAAACCTTGTGGGAAAACCAACCTTGCGGGAAAGCGAACCTTGCGGGAAAGCGAACCTCTTGGGAAAACCAACACAGTGGGAAAACAAACCTTGTGAGAAAACAATCCTTGTGGGAAAACAAACCTTGTGGGGAAACAAACCTTGTGGGGAAAAAAACCTTGTGGGAAAACTAACCTTGTGGGAAAACAAACCTTGCGGGAAAACTAACCTTGTGGGAAAACAAACCCTGCGGGAAAACCAGCCTTCTGGAAAACCAACCTTGTGGGGAAACAAACCTTTCGGGAAAACCAACCTTGTGGGAAAACAAACCTTGTGAGAAAACAAACATTGTTGGGAAACAAACCTTGTGGGAAAACCAGCCTTGCGGGAAAGCGAACCTTTTGGGAAAACCAAGACAGTGGGAAAACAAACCTTGTGAGAAAACAATCCTTGTGGGAAAACAAACCTTGTGGGGAAACAAACCTTGTGGGGAAACAAACCTTGTGGGAAAACTAACCTTGTGGGAAAACAAACCTTGCGGGAAAACTAACCTTGTGGGAAAACAAACCCTGCGGGAAAACCAGCCTTGTGGGAAAACCAACCTTGTGGGGAAACAAACCTTTCGGGAAAACCAACCTTGTGGGAAAACAAACCTTGTGAGAAAACAAACATTGTGGGGAAACAAACCTTTTGGGAAAACCAGCCTTGCGTGAAAGCGAACCTTTTGGGGAAACCAACCTTATGGGGAAAGCAACCCTGCGGGAAAACCAACCTTCTGGGAGAACCAACCTTGTGGGAAAACCAACCTTTTGGGAAAGCGAACCTTTTGGGAAAACCAACACAGTGGGAAAACAAACCTTGTGGGAAAACAAACCTTGTGGGGAAACAAACCTTGCGGGAAAACTAACCTTGTGGGAAAACAAACCCTGCGGGTAAACCAACCTTGTGGGGAAACAAACCTTGTGGGAAAACCAACCTTGTGAGAAAACTAACGCTATGGGAAAACCAACATTGTGGGAAAACCAACCTAGAGGAAAAACAAATCTTGAGGGAAAACAAACCTTGTGGGAAAACAAACCTTGTGGGAAAGACAACCTTATGGGAAAACCAAAACAGTGGGAAAACAATACTTGTGGGGAAACAAACCTTGTGGGAAAACAAACCTTGTGGGAAAACTAACCTTGTGGGAAAACAAACCTTGCGGGAAAACGAACCTTGTGGGAAAACAAACCCTGCGGGAAAACCAACCTTGTGGGAAAACCAACCTTGTGGGGAAACAAACCTTTCGGGAAATCCAACCTTGTGGGAAAAAAAATCTTGTGGGAAAACAAACCTTGTGGGAAAACAAACCTTGTGGGAAAACAAACCTTGTGAGAAAACAAACCTTGTGGGGAAACAAACCTAGTGGGAAAACCAACCTTGGGGGAAAACAAACCTTGTGGGAAAACAAACCTTGTGGGGAAACAAACCTTGTGGGGAAACAAACCTTGTGGGAAAACTAACCTTTTGGGAAAACAAACCTTGCGGGAAAACTAACCTTGTGGGAAAACAAACCCTGCGGGAAAACAAACCTTGTGGGATAACCAACCTTGTGGGGAAACAAACCTTTCTGGAAAACCAACCTTGTGGGGAAACAAACCTTTTGGGAAAACCAACCTTATGGGGAAAGCAACCCTGCGGGAAAACCAACCTTGTGGGAAAACCAACCTTGTGGGAAAACCAACCTTTTGGGAAAGCGAACCTTTTGGGAAAACCAACACAGTGGGAAAACAAACCTTGTGGGAAAACAAACCTTGTGGGGAAACAAACCTTGCGGGAAAACTAACCTTGTGGGAAAACAAACCCTGCGGGAAAACCAACCTTGTGGGAAAACCAACCTTGTGGGGAAACAAACCTTTCGGGAAAACCAACCTTGTGGGAAAACAAACCTTGTGGGAAAACAAACCTTGTGGGGAAACAAACCTTGTGGGAAAACCAACCTTGCGGGGAAAGCGAACCTTTTGGGAAAACCAACACAGTGGGAAAACAAACCTTGTGAGAAAACAAACATTGTGGGGAAACAAACCTTGTGGGAAAACCAGCCTTGCGGGAAAGCGAACCTTTTGGGGAAACCAACCTTATGGGGAAAGCAACCCTGCGGGAAAACCAACCTTGTGGGAAAACCAACCTTTTGGGAAAACAAACCTTTTGGGAAAGCGAACCTTTTGGGAAAACCAACACAGTGGGAAAACAAACCTAGTGGGAAAACAAACCTTGTGGGGAAACAAACCTTGCGGGAAAACTAACCTTGTGGGAAAACAAACCCTGCGGGAAAACCAACCTTGTGGGAAAACCAACCTTGTGGGGAAACAAACCTTTCGGGAAAACCAACCTTGTGGGAAAACAAACCTTGTGGGAAAACCAACCTTGTGGGGAAACAAACCTTTCTGGAAAACCAGCCTTGTGGCAAAACAAACCTTGTGGGAAAACAAACCTTTTGAGAAAACAAACCTTGTGGGGAAACAAACCTAGTGGGAACACAAACCTTGTGAGAAAACAAACCTTGTGGGAAAATCAACCTTGCGGGAAAGCGAACCTTGCGGGAAAGCGAACCTCTTGGGAAAACCAACACAGTGGGAAAACAAACCTTGTGAGAAAACAAACCCTGCGGGAAAACCAACCTTGTGGGAAAACCAACCTTGTGGGGAAACAAACCTTTCGGGAAAACAAACCTTGTGGGAAAACAAACCTTGTGGGAAAACAAACCTTGTGGGAAAACAAACCTTATGGGGAAAGCAACCCTGCGGGAAAACCAACCTTGTGGGAAAACCAACCTTGTGGGAAAGCGAACCTTTTGGGAAAACCAACACAGTGGGAAAACAAACCTTGTGGGAAAACCAACCATGCGGGAAAACCAACCTTTGGGGAAAACAAACCTTGTGGGAAAACACACCTTGTGAGGAAACAAACCTAGTGGGAAAACAAACCTTGTGAGAAAACAACCCTTGTGGGAAATCAAACCTTGTGGGGAAACAAACCTTTCGGGGAAACTAACCTTGTGGGAAAACAAACCCTGCGGGAAAACGAACCTTGTGGGAAAACTAACCTTATGGGGAAACAAACCCTGCGGGAAAACCAACCTTGTGGGAAAACCAACCTTTCGGGAAAGCGAACCTTTTGGGAAAACCAACACAAACCTTGCGGGAAAACTAAACTTGTGGGAAAACAAACCCTGCGGGAATACCAACCTTGTGGGAAAACCAACCTTGTGGGGAAACAAAACTTTCGGGAAAACAAACCTTGTGGGAAAACAAACCTTGTGGGAAAACAAACCTTGTGGGAAAACAAACCTTGTGGGAAAACAAACCTTGTGAGAAAACAAACCTTGTGGGGAAACAAACCTTGTGGGAAAACCAACCTTGCGGGAAAGCGAACCTTTTGGGAAAACCAACAAAGTGGGAAAACAAACCTTGTGGGAAAACCAACCTTGCGGGAAAACCAACCTTGGGGGAAAACAAAGCTTGTGGGAAAACAAACCTTATGGGGAAAGCAACCCTGCGGGAAAACCAACCTTGTGGGAAAACCAACCTTGTGGGAAAGCGAACCTTTTGGGAAAACCAACACAGTGGGAAAACAAACCTTGTGGGAAAACCAACCTTGCAGAAAAACCAACCTTGGGGGAAAACAAACCTTGTGGGAAAACAAACCTTGTGGGGAAACAAACCTTGTGGGAAAACAAACCTTGTGAGAAAACAAACCTTGTGGGGAAACAAACCTAGTGGGAAAACAAACCTTGTGAGAAAACAAACCTTGTGGGAAAACCAACCTTATGGGAAAACAAACCTAGTGGGAAAACAAACCTTGTGGGGAAACAAACCTTATGGGAAAATAAACCTTGTGGGGAAACAAACCTAGTGGGAAAACCAAACTTGCGGGAAAGCGAACCTTTTGGGAAAACCAACACAGTGGGAAAACAAACCTTGTGTTAAAACCAACCTTGCGGGAAAACCAACCTTGGGGGAAAACAAAGCTTGTGGGAAAACAAACCTTGTGGGAAAACCAACCTAGTGGGAAAAACAACCTAGTGGGAAAACAAACTTTATGAGAAAACAAACCTTGTGGGAAAACCAACCTTATGGGTAAAGCAACCCTGCGGGAAAACCAACCTTGTGGGAAAACCAACCTTGTGGGAAAGCGAACTTTTTGGGAAAACCAACACAGTGGGAAAACAAACCTTGTGGGCAAACCAACCTTGCGGGAAAACCAACTTTGGGGGAAAGCAAACCTTGTGGGAAAACAAACCTTGTGGGGAAACAAACCTAGTAGGAAATCAAACCTTGTGAGAAAACAATCCTTGTGGGAAAACAAACCTTGTGGGGAAACAAACCTTGCGGGAAAACTAACCTTGTGGGAAAACAAACCCTGCGGGAAAACCAACCTTGTGGGAAAACCCACCTTGTGGGGAAACAAACCTTTCGGGAAAACTAACCTTGTGGGAAAACAAACCCTGCGGGAAAACCAACCTTGTGGGAGAACAAACCTTGTGGGAAAACAAACCTTGTGGGAAAACAAACCTTGTGAGAAAACAAACCTTGTGGGAAAACCAACCTTATGGGGAAACAAACCCTGCGGGAAAACCAACCTTGTGGGAAAACCAACCTTGCGGGAAAGCGAACCTTTTGGGAAAACCAACACAGTGGGAAAACAAACCTTGTGAGAAAACAATCCTTGTGGGAAAGCGAACCTTTTGGGAAAACCAACACAGTGGGAAAACAAACCTTGTGAGAAAACAATCCTTGCGGGAAAGCGAACCTTTTGGGAAAACCAACACAGTGGGAAAACAAACCTTGTGAGAAAACAATCCTTGTGGGAAAACAAACCTTGTGGGGAAACAAACCTTGTGGGGAAACAAACCTTGTGGGAAAACTAACCTTTTGGGAAAACAAACCTTGCGGGAAAACTAACCTTGTGGGAAAACAAAACCTGCGGGAAAACAAACCTTGTGGGAAAACCAACCTTGTGGGGAAACAAACCTTTCGGGAAAACCAACCTTGTGGGAAATCAAACCTTGTGGGAAAACAAACCTTGTGAGAAAACAAACCTTGTGGGAAAACCAACCTTATGGGGAAACAAACCCTGCGGGAAAACCAACCTTGTGGGAAAACCAACCTTGCGGGAAAGCGAACCTTTTGGGAAAACCAACACAGTGGGAATACAAACATTGTGAGAAAACAATCCTTGTGGGAAAACAAACCTTGTGGGGAAACAAACCTTGTGGGGAAACAAACCTTGTGGGAAAACTAACCTTGTGGGAAAACAAACCTTGCGGGAAAGCGAACCTTTTGGGAAAACCAACACAGTGGGAAAACAAACCTTGTGAGAAAACAATCCTTGTGGGAAAACAAACCTTGTGGGGAAACAAACCTTGTGGGGAAACAAACCTTGTGGGAAAACTAACCTTGTGGGAAAACAAACCTTGTGGGAAAACCAACCTTATGGGGAAAGCAGCCCTGCGGGAAAACCAACCTTGTGGGAAAACCAACCTTGTGGGAAAGCGAACCTTTTGGGAAAACCAACACAGTGGGAAAAAAACCTTGTAGGAAAACCAACCTTGCGGGAAAACCAACCTTGGGGGAAAACAAACCTTGTGGGAAAACAAACCTTGTGGGGAAACAAACCTAGTGGGAAAACAAACCTTGTGAGAAAACAATCCTTGTGGGAAAACAAACCTTGGGGGGACACAAACCTTGCGGGGAAACTAACCTTGTGGGAAAACAAACCCTGCGGGAAAACCAACCTTGTGGGAAAACCAACCTTGTGGGGAAACCAACCTTTCGGGAAAACTAACCTTGTGGGAAAACAAACCCTGCGGGAAAACGAACCTTGTGGGAAAACAAACCTTGTGGGAAAACAAACCTTGTGGGAAAACAAACCTTGTGAGAAAACAAACCTTGTGGGAAAACCAACCTTATGGGGAACAAACCCTGCGGGAAAACCAACCTTGTGGGAAAACCAACCTTGCGGGAAAGCGAACCTTTTGGGAAAACCAACACAGTGGGAAAACAAGGGTGCTTTCCCCATAAGGTTGGTTTTCCCACAAGGTTTGTTTTCTCAAAAGGAAGGCTGGTTTTCCCGCAGGGTTTGTTTTCCCACAAGGTTAGTTTTCCCGCAAGGTTTGTTTTCCCGCAAGGTTTGTTCTCCCACAAGGTTAGTTTTCCCACAAGGTTTGTTTCCCCACAAGGTTTGTTTCCCCACAAGGTTTGTTTTCCCACAAGGATTGTTTTCTCACAAGGTTTGTTTTCCCACTGTGTTGGTTTTCCCAAGAGGTTCGCTTTCCCGCAAGGTTCGCTTTCCCGCAAGGTTGGTTTTCCCACAAGGTTTGTTTTCTCACAAGGTTTGTTTTCCCACTAGGTTTGTTTCCCCACAAGGTTTGTTTTCTCACAAGGTTTGTTTTCCCACAAGGTTTGTTTTCCCACAAGGTTTGTTTTCCCACAAGGTTTGTTTTGCCACAAGGTTGGTTTTCCAGAAAGGTTTGTTTCCCCACAAGGTTGGTTTTCCCACAAGGTTTGTTTTCCCGCAGGGTTTGTTTTCCCACAAGGTTAGTTTTCCCACAAGGTTTGTTTTCCCACAAAGTTAGTTTTCCCACAAGGTTTGTTTCCCCACAAGGTTTGTTTCCCCACAAGGTTTGTTTTCCCACAAGGATTGTTTTCTCACAAGGTTTGTTTTCCCACTGTGTTGGTTTTCCCAAAAGGTTCACTTTCCCGCAAGGTTGGTTTTCCCACAAGGTTGGTTTTCCCGCAGGGTTTGTTTCCCCATAAGATTGGTTTTCCCAAAAGGTTTGTTTTCTCACAAGGTTTGTTTTCCCACTAGGTTGGTTTTCCCACAAGGTTTGTTTTCCCACAAGGTTTGTTTATCCACAAGGTTTGTTTTCCCGCAAGGTTGGTTTTCCCGCAAGGTTGGTTTTCCCATAAGGTTGGTTTTCCCACAAGGTTGGTTTTCCCGCAAGGTTAGTTTTCCCAAAAGGTCTGATTTAACACAATGTTTGTTTTCCCACAAGGTTGGTTTTCCCGAAAGGTTTGTTTCCCCACAAGGTTGGTTTTCCCACAAGGTTGGTTTTCCCGCAGGGTTTGTTTTCCCACAAGGTTAGTTTTCCCGCAAGGTTTGTTTTCCCACAAGCTTGGTTTTCCCGAAAGGTTTGTTTCCCCACAAGGTTGGTTTTCCCACAAGGTTGGTTTTCCCGCAAGGTTTGTTTTCCCACAAGGTTAGTTTTCCCGCAAGGTTTGTTTCCCCACAAGGTTTGTTTTCCCACAAAGTTTGTTTTCCCACTAAGTTGGTTTTCCCAAAAGGTTCGCTTTCCCACAAGGTTGGTTTTCCCACAAGGTTGGTTTTCCCACAAGGTTGGTTTTCCCGCAGGGTTGCTTTCCCCATGAGGTTGGTTTTCCCACAAGGTTTGTTTTCTCACAAGGTTTGTTTTCCCACTAGGTTGTTTTTCCCACTAGGTTGGTTTTCCCACAAGGTTTGTTTTCCCACAAGCTTTGTTTTCCCCCAAGGTTGGTTTTCCCACAGGGTTTGTTTTCCCACAAGGTTAGTTTTCCCGCAAGGTTTGTTTCCCCACAAGGTTTGTTTTCCCACAAGGTTTGTTTTCCCACTGTGTTGGTTTTCCCAAAAGGTTCGCTTTCCCACAAGGTTGGTTTTCCCACAAGGTTGGTTTTCCCACAAGGTTGGTTTTCCCGCAGGGTTGCTTTCCCCATAAGGTTGGTTTTCCCACAAGGTTTGTTTTCCCACAAGGTTTGTTTCCCCACAAGGTTTGTTTCCCCACAAGGTTTGTTTCTCCACAAGGTTTGTTTCCCCACAAGGTTTGTTTTCCCACAAGGATTGTTTTCTCACAAGGTTTGTTTTCCCACAAGGTTTGTTTCCCCACAAGGTTTGTTTCCCCACAAGGTTTGTTTTCCCACAAGGTTAGTTTTCCCACAAGGTTTGTTTCCCCACAAGGTTTGTTTCCCCACAAGGTTTGTTTTCCCACAAGGATTGTTTTCTCACAAGGTTTGTTTTCCCACTGTGTTGGTTTTCCCAAGAGGTTCGCTTTCCCGCAAGGTTGGTTTTCCCACAAGGTTTGTTTTCTCACAAGGTTTGTTTTCCCACTAGGTTTGTTTCCCAACAAGGTTTGTTTTCTCACAAGGTTTGTTTTCCCACAAGGTTTGTTTCCCCACAAGGTTTGTTTCCCCACAAGGTTTGTTTTCCCACAAGGATTGTTTTCTCACAAGGTTTGTTTTCCCACTGTGTTGGTTTTCCCAAGAGGTTCGCTTTCCCGCAAGGTTCGCTTTCCCAGAAGGTTGGTTTTCCCACAAGGTTTGTTTTCTCACAAGGTTTGTTTTCCCACTAGGTTTGTTTCCCCACAAGGTTTGTTTTCTCACAAGGTTTGTTTTCCCACAAGGTTTGTTTTCCCACAAGGTTTGTTTTCCCACAAGGTTTGTTTTGCAACAAGGTTGGTTTTCCAGAAAGGTTTGTTTCCCCACAAGGTTGGTTTTCCCACAAGGTTTGTTTTCCCGCAGGGTTTGTTTTCCCACAAGGTTAGTTTTCCCGCAAGGTTTGTTTTCCCACAAGGTTAGTTTTCCCACAAGGTTTGTTTCCCCACAAGGTTTGTTTCCCCACAAGGTTTGTTTTCCCACAAGGATTGTTTTCTCACAAGGTTTGTTTTCCCACTGTGTTGGTTTTCCCAAAAGGTTCGCTTTCCCGCAAGGTTGGTTTTCCCACAAGGTTGGTTTTCCCGCAGGGTTTGTTTCCCCATAAGGTTGGTTTTCCCACAAGGTTTGTTTTCTCATAAGGTTTGTTTTCCCACTAGGTTGGTTTTCCCACAGGGTTTGTTTTCCCACAAGGTTTGTTTACCCACAAGGTTTGTTTTCCCCCAAGGTTGGTTTTCCCGCAAGGTTGGTTTTCCCATAAGGTTGGTTTTCCCACAAGGTTGGTTTTCCCGCAAGGTTAGTTTTCCGACAAGGTCTGATTTAACACAATGTTTGTTTTCCCACAAGGTTGGTTTTCCCGAAAGGTTTGTTTCCCCACAAGGTTGGTTTTCCCACAAGGTTGGTTTTCCCGCAGGGTTTGTTTTCCCACAAGGTTAGTTTTCCCGCAAGGTTTGTTTTCCCACAAGGTTGGTTTTCCCGAAAGGTTTGTTTCCCCACAAGGTTGGTTTTCCCACAAGGTTGGTTTTCCCGCAGGGTTTGTTTTCCCACAAGGTTAGTTTTTCCCGCAAGGTTTGTTTCCCCACAAGGTTTGTTTTCCCACAAGGTTTGTTTTCCCACTGTATTGGTTTTCCCAAGAGGTTCGCTTTCCCACAAGGTTGGTTTTCCCACAAGGTTGGTTTTCCCGCAGGGTTGCTTTCCCCATAAGGTTGGTTTTCCAACAAGGTTTGTTTTCTCACAAGGTTTGTTTTCCCACTAGGTTGTTTTTCCCACTAGGTTGGTTTTCCGAAAAGGTTTGTTTTCCCACAAGCTTTGTTTTCCCCCAAGGTTGGTTTTCCCGCAAGGTTGGTTTACCCAAAAGGTTTGTTTTCCCACTGTGTTGGTTTTCCCAAAAGGTTCTCTTTCCCAAAAGGTTCGCTTTCCCGCAAGGTTGGTTTTCCCACAAGGTTTGTTTCCCCACAAGGTTTGTTTTCCCACAAGGTTTGTTTTCCCACAAGGTTGGTTTTTCCGAAAGGTTTGTTTCCCCACAAGGTTGGTTTTCCCACAAGGTTGGTTTTCCCGCAGGGTTTGTTTTCCCACAAGGTTAGTTTTCCCTTAAGGTTTGTTTCCCCACAAGGTTTGTTTTCCCACAAGGTTTGTTTTCCCACAAGGTTGGTTTTCCCGAAAGGTTTGTTTCCCCACAAGGTTGGTTTTCCCACAAGGTTGGTTTTCCCGCAGGGTTTGTTTTCCCACAAGGTTAGTTTTCCCTTAAGGTTTGTTTCCCCACAAGGTTTGTTTTCCCACAAGGTTTGTTTTCCCACAAGGTTGGTTTTCCCGAAAGGTTTGTTTTCTCACAAGGTTTGTTTTCCCACTATGTTGGTTTTCCCACAGGGTTTGTTTTCCCACAAGGTTTGTTTACCCACAAGGTTTGTTTTCCCCCAAGGTTGGTTTTCCCGCAAGGTTGGTTTTCCCATAAGGTTGGTTTTCCCACAAGGTTGGTTTTCCCGCAAGGTTAGTTTTCCGACAAGGTCTGATTTAACACAATGTTTGTTTTCCCACAAGGTTGGTTTTCCCGAAAGGTTTGTTTCCCCACAAGGTTGGTTTTCCCACAAGGTTGGTTTTCCCGCAGGGTTTGTTTTCCCACAAGGTTAGTTTTCCCGCAAGGTTTGTTTTCCCACAAGGTTGGTTTTCCCGAAAGGTTTGTTTCCCCACAAGGTTGGTTTTCCCACAAGGTTGGTTTTCCCGCAGGGTTTGTTTTCCCACAAGGTTAGTTTTCCCGCAAGGTTTGTTTCCCCACAAGGTTTGTTTTCCCACAAGGTTTGTTTTCCCACTGTGTTGGTTTTCCCAAAAGGTTCGCTTTCCCACAAGGTTGGTTTTCCCACAAGGTTGGTTTTCCCACAAGGTTGATTTTCCCGCAGGGTTGCTTTCCCTATAAGGTTGGTTTTCCCACAAGGTTTGTTTTCTCACAAGGTTTGTTTTCCCACTAGGTTGTTTTTCCCACTAGGTTTTCCCCACAAGGTTTGTTTTCCCACAAGCTTTGTTTTCCCCCAAGGTTGGTTTTCCCGCAGGGTTTGTTTTCCCACAAGGTTAGTTTTCCCGCAAGGTTTGTTTCCCCACAAGGTTTGTTTTCCCACAAGGTTTGTTTTCCCACTGTGTTGGTTTTCCCAAAAGGTTCGCTTTCCCACAAGGTTGGTTTTCCCACAAGGTTGGTTTTCCCGCAGGGTTGCTTTCCCCATAAGGTTGGTTTTCCAACAAGGTTTGTTTTCTCACAAGGTTTGTTTTCCCACTAGGTTGTTTTTCCCACTAGGTTGGTTTTCCGAAAAGGTTTGTTTTCCCACAAGCTTTGTTTTCCCCCAAGGTTGGTTTTCCCGCAAGGTTGGTTTACCCAAAAGGTTTGTTTTCCCACTGTGTTGGTTTTCCCAAAAGGTTCTCTTTCCCAAAAGGTTCGCTTTCCCGCAAGGTTGGTTTTCCCACAAGGTTTGTTTCCCCACAAGGTTTGTTTTCCCACAAGGTTTGTTTTCCCACAAGGTTGGTTTTTCCGAAAGGTTTGTTTCCCCACAAGGTTGGTTTTCCCACAAGGTTGGTTTTCCCGCAGGGTTTGTTTTCCCACAAGGTTAGTTTTCCCTTAAGGTTTGTTTCCCCACAAGGTTTGTTTTCCCACAAGGTTTGTTTTCCCACAAGGTTGGTTTTCCCGAAAGGTTTGTTTCCCCACAAGGTTGGTTTTCCCACAAGGTTGGTTTTCCCGCAGGGTTTGTTTTCCCACAAGGTTAGTTTTCCCGCAAGGTTTGTTTCCCCACAAGGTTTGTTTTCCCACAAGGTTTGTTTTCCCACTGTGTTGGTTTTCCCAAAAGGTTCGCTTTCCCACAAGGTTGGTTTTCCCACAAGGTTTGTTTTCCCACAAGGTTAGTTTTCCCACAAGGTTTGTTTCCCCACAAGGTTTGTTTTCCCACAAGGTTTGTTTTCCCCCAAGGTTGGTTTTCCCGCAAGGTTGGTTTTCCCACAAGGTTTGTTTTCCCACTGTGTTGGTTTTCCCAAAAGGTTCGCTTTCCCACAAGGTTTGTTTTCCCTCAAGGTTGGTTTTCCCGCAAGGTTGGTTTTCCCATAAGGTTGGATTTCCCACAAGGTTGGTTTTCCCGCAAGGTTAGTTTTCCCACAAGGTCTGATTTAACACAATGTTTGTTTTCCCACAAGGTTGGTATTCCCGAAAGGTTTGTTTCCCCACAAGGTCGGTTTTCCCACAAGGTTGGTTTTCCCGCAGGGTTTATTTTCCCACAAGGTTAGTTTTCCCGCAAGGTTTGTTTTCCCACAAGGTTGGTTTTCCCGAAAGGTTTGTTTCCCCACAAGGTTGGTTTTCCCACAAGGTTGGTTTTCCCGCAGGGTTTGTTTTCCCACAAGGTTAGTTTTCCCGCACGGTTTGTTTCCCCACAAGGTTTGTTATCCCACAAGGTTTGTTTTCCCACTGTGTTTGTTTTCCCAAAAGGTTCGCTTTCCCACAAGGTTGGTTTTCCCACAAGGTTGGTTTTTCCACAAGGTTGGTTTTCCCGCAGGGTTGCTTTCCCCATGAGGTTGGTTTTCCCACAAGGTTTGTTTTCTCACAAGGTTTGTTTTCCCACTAGGTTGTTTTTCCCACTAGGTTGGTTTTCCCACAAGGTTTGTTTTCCCACAAGCTTTGTTTTCCCCCAAGGTTGGTTTTCCCGCAGGGTTTGTTTTCCCACAAGGTTAGTTTTCCCGCAAGGTTTGTTTCCCCAAAAGGTTTGTTTTCCCACAAGGTTTGTTTTCCCACTGTGTTGGTTTTCCCAAAAGGTTCGCTTTCCCACAAGGTTGGTTTTCCCACAAGGTTGGTTTTCCCACAAGGTTGGTTTTCCCGCAGGGTTTGTTTTCCCACAAGGTTTGTTTCCCCACAAGGTTTGTTTCCCCACAAGGTTTGTTTCCCCACAAGGTTTGTTTTCCCACAAGGATTGTTTTCTCACAAGGTTTGTTTTCCCACAAGGTTTGTTTCCCCACAAGGTTTGTTTCCCCACAAGGTTTGTTTTCCTACAAGGTTAGTTTTCCCACAAGGTTTGTTTCCCCACAAGGTTTGTTTCCCCACAAGGTTTGTTTTCCCACAAGGATTGTTTTCTCACGAGGTTTGTTTTCCCACTGTGTTGGTTTTCCCAAGAGGTTCGCTTTCCCGCAAGGTTCGCTTTCCCGCAAGGTTGGTTTTCCCACAAGGTTTGTTTTCTCACAAGGTTTGTTTTCCCACTAGGTTTGTTTCCCCACAAGGTTTGTTTTCTCACAAGGTTTGTTTTCCCACAAGGTTTATTTCCCCACAAGGTTTGTTTCCCCACAAGGTTTGTTTTCCCACAAGGATTGTTTTCTCACAAGGTTTGTTTTCCCACTGTGTTGGTTTTCCCAAGAGGTTCGCTTTCCCGCAAGGTTCGCTTTCCCGCAAGGTTGGTTTTCCCACAAGGTCTGTTTTCTCACAAGGTTTGTTTTCCCACTAGGTTTGTTTCCCCACAAGGTTTGTTTTCTCACAAGGTTTGTTTTCCCACAAGGTTTGTTTTCCCACAAGGTTTGTTTTCCCACAAGGTTTGTTTTGCCACAAGGTTGGTTTTCCAGAAAGGTTTGTTTCCCCACAAGGTTGGTTTTCCCACAAGGTTTGTTTTCCCGCAGGGTTTGTTTTCCCACAAGGTTAGTTTTCCCGCAAGGTTTGTTTTCCCACAAGGTTAGTTTTCCCACAAGGTTTGTTTCCCCACAAGGTTTGTTTCCCCACAAGGTTTGTTTTCCCACAAGGATTGTTTTCTCACAAGGTTTGTTTTCCCACTGTGTTGGTTTTCCCAAAAGGTTCGCTTTCCCGCAAGGTTGGTTTTCCCACAAGGTTGGTTTTCCCGCAGGGTTTGTTTCCCCATAAGGTTGGTTTTCCCACAAGGTTTGTTTTCTCACAAGGTTTGTTTTCCCACTAGGTTGGTTTTCCCACAAGGTTTGTTTTCCCACAAGGTTTGTTTACCCACAAGGTTTGTTTTCCCCCAAGGTTGGTTTTCCCGCAAGGTTGGTTTTCCCATAAGGTTGGTTTTCCCACAAGGTTGGTTTTCCCGCAAGGTTAGTTTTCCCACAAGGTCTGATTTAACACAATGTTTGTTTTCCCACAAGGTTGGTTTTCCCGAAAGGTTTGTTTCCCCACAAGGTTGGTTTTCCCGCAGGGTTTGTTTTCCCACAAGGTTAGTTTTCCCGCAAGGTTTGTTTTCCCACAAGGTTGGTTTTCCCGAAAGGTTTGTTTCCCCACAAGGTTGGTTTTCCCACAAGGTTGGTTTTCCCGCAGGGTTTGTTTTCCCACAAGGTTAGTTTTCCCGCAAGGTTTGTTTCCCCACAAGGTTTGTTTTCCCACAAGGTTTGTTTTCCCACTGTGCTGGTTTTCCCAAAAGGTTCGCTTTCCCACAAGGTTGGTTTTCCCACAAGGTTGGTTTTCGCAGAAGGTTGGTTTTCCCGCAGGGTTGCTTTCCCTATAAGGTTGGTTTTCCCACAAGGTTTGTTTTCTCACAAGGTTTGTTTTCCCACTAGGTTGTTTTTCCCACTAGGTTGGTTTTCCCACAAGGTTTGTTTTCCCACAAGCTTTGTTTTCCCACAAGGTTAGTTGGTTTTCCCGCAGGGTTTGTTTCCCCATAAGGTTGGTTTTCCCACAAGGTTTGTTTTCTCACAAGGTTTGTTTTCCCACTAGGTTGGTTTTCCCACAAGGTTTGTTTTCCCACAAGGTTTGTTTACCCACAAGGTTTGTTTTCCCCCAAGGTTGGTTTTCCCGCAAGGTTGGTTTTTCCGCAAGGTTAGTTTTCCCACAAGGTTTGATTTAACACAATGTTTGTTTTCCCACAAGGTTGGTTTTCCCGAAAGGTTTGTTTCCCCACAAGGTTGGTTTTCCCACAAGGTTGGTTTTCCCGCAGGGTTTGTTTTCCCACAAGGTTAGTTTTCCCGCAAGGTTTGTTTTCCCACAAGGTTGGTTTTCCCGAAAGGTTTGTTTCCCCACAAGGTTGGTTTTCCCACAAGGTTGGTTTTCCCGCAGGGTTTGTTTTCCCACAAGGTTAGTTTTCCCGCAAGGTTTGTTTCCCCACAAGGTTTGTTTTCCCACAAGGTTTGTTTTCCCACAAGGTTTGTTTACCCACAAGGTTTGTTTTCCCCCAAGGTTGGTTTTCCCGCAAGGTTGGTTTTCCCGCAAGGTTAGTTTTCCCACAAGGTTTGATTTAACACAATGTTTGTTTTCCCACAAGGTTGGTTTTCCCGAAAGGTTTGTTTCCCCACAAGGTTGGTTTTCCCACAAGGTTGGTTTTCCCGCAGGGTTTGTTTTCCCACAAGGTTAGTTTTCCCGCAAGGTTTGTTTTCCCACAAGGTTGGTTTTCCCGAAAGGTTTTTGTTTCCCCACAAGGTTGGTTTTCCCACAAGGTTGGTTTTCCCGCAGGGTTTGTTTTCCCACAAGGTTTGTTTCCCCACAAGGTTTGTTTCCCCACAAGGTCTGTTTTCCCACAAGGATTGTTTTCTCACAAGGTTTGTTTTCCCACTGTGTTGGTTTTCCCAAGAGGTTCGCTTTCCCGCAAAGTTCGCTTTCCCGCAAGGTTGGTTTTCCCACAAGGTTTGTTTTCTCACAAGGTTTGTTTTCCCACTTGGTTTGTTTCCCCACAAGGTTTGTTTTCTCACAAGGTTTTTTTTTCCCACAAGGTTTGTTTCCCCACAAGGTTTCTTTCCCCACAAGGTTTGTTTTCCCACAAGGATTGTTTTCTCACAAGGTTTGTTTTCCCACTGTGTTGGTTTTCCCAAGAGGTTCGCTTTCCCGCAAGGTTCGCTTTCCCGCAAGGTTGGTTTTCCCACAAGGTTTTTTTTCTCACAAGGTTTGTTTTCCCACTAGGTTTTTTTCCCCACAAGATTTGTTTTCTCACAAGGTTTGTTTTCCCACAAGGTTTGTTTTCCCACAAGGTTTGTTTTGCCACAAGGTTGGTTTTCCAGAAAGGTTTGTTTCCCCACAAGGTTTGTTTCCCCACAAGGTTTGTTTTCCCACAAGGATTATTTTCTCATAAGGTTTGTTTTCCCACTAGGTTGTTTTTCCCACTAGGTTGGTTTTCCCACAAGGTTTGTTTTCCCACAAGCTTTGTTTTCCCCCAAGGTTGGTTTTCCCGCAGGGTTTGTTTTCCCACAAGGTTAGTTTTCCCGCAAGGTTTGTTTTCCCACAAGGTTAGTTTTCCCACAAGGTTTGTTTCCCCACAAGGTTTGTTTCCCCACAAGGTTTGTTTTCCGACAAGGATTGTTTTCTCACAAGGTTTGTTTTCCCACTGTGTTGGTTTTCCCAAAAGGTTCGCTTTCCCGCAAGGTTGGTTTTCCCACAAGGTTGGTTTTCCCGCAGGGTTTGTTTCCAAATAAGGTTGGTTTTCCCACAAGGTTTGTTTTCTCACAAGGTTTGTTTTCCCACTAGGTTGGTTTTCCCACAAGGTTTGTTTTCCCACAAGGTTTGTTTACCCACAAGGTTTGTTTTCCCCCAAGGTTGGTTTTCCCGCAAGGTTGGTTTTCCCGCAAGGTTAGTTTTCCCACAAGGTTTGATTTAACACAATGTTTGTTTTCCCACAAGGTTGGTTTTCCCGAAAGGTTTGTTTCCCCACATGGTTGGTTTTCCCACAAGGTTGGTTTTCCCGCAGGGTTTGTTTTCCCACAAGGTTTGTTTCCCCACAAGGTTTGTTTCCCCACAAGGTTTGTTTTCCCACAAGGATTGTTTTCTCACAAAGTTTGTTTTCCCACTGTGTTGGTTTTCCCAAGAGGTTCGCTTTCCCGCAAGGTTCACTTTCCCGCAAGGTTCGCTTTCCCGCAAGGTTGGTTTTCCCACAAGGTTTGTTTTCTCACAAGGTTTGTTTTCCCACTAGGTTTGTTTCCCCACAAGGTTTGTTTTCTCACAAGGTTTTTTTTTCCCACAAGGTTTGTTTCCCCACAAGGTTTCTTTCCCCACAAGGTTTGTTTTCCCACAAGGATTGTTTTCTCACAAGGTTTGTTTTCCCACTAGGTTTGTTTCCCCACAAGGTTTGTTTTCTCACAAGGTTTTTTTTTTTCCCACAAGGTTTGTTTCCCCACAAGGTTTCTTTCCCCATAAGGTTGGTTTTCCCACAAGGTTTGTTTTCCCACAAGGTTTGTTTACCCACAAGGTTTGTTTTCCCCCAAGGTTGGTTTTCCCGCAAGGTTGGTTTTCCCGCAAGGTTAGTTTTCCCACAAGGTTTGATTTAACACAATGTTTGTTTTCCCACAAGGTTGGTTTTCCCGAAAGGTTTGTTTCCCCACAAGGTTGGTTTTCCCACAAGGTTGGTTTTCCCGCAGGGTTTGTTTTCCCACAAGGTTAGTTTTCCCGCAAGGTTTGTTTTCCCACAAGGTTGGTTTTCCCGAAAGGTTTGTTTCCCCACAAGGTTGGTTTTCCCACAAGGTTGGTTTTCCCGCAGGGTTTGTTTTCCCACAAGGTTTGTTTCCCCACAAGGTCTGTTTTCCCACAAGGATTGTTTTCTCACAAGGTTTGTTTTCCCACTGTGTTGGTTTTCCCAAGAGGTTCGCTTTCCCGCAAGGTTCGCTTTCCCGCAAGGTTGGTTTTCCCACAAGGTTTGTTTTCTCACAAGGTTTGTTTTCCCATTAGGTTTGTTTCCCCACAAGGTTTGTTTTCTCACAAGGTTTTTTTTTCCCACAAGGTTTGTTTCCCCACAAGGTTTCTTTCCCCACAAGGTTTGTCTTCCCACAAGGATTGTTTTCTCACAAGGTTTGTTTTCCCACTGTGTTGGTTTTCCCAAGAGGTTCGCTTTCCCGCAAGGTTCGCTTTCCCGCAAGGTTGGTTTTCCCACAAGGTTTTTTTTCTCACAAGGTTTGTTTTCCCACTAGGTTTGTTTCCCCACAAGGTTTGTTTTCTCACAAGGTTTGTTTTCCCACAAGGTTTGTTTTCCCACAAGGTTTGTTTTCCCACAAGGTTTGTTTTGCCACAAGGTTGGTTTTCCAGAAAGGTTTGTTTCCCCACAAGGTTGGTTTTCCCACAAGGTTTGTTTTCCCGCAGGGTTTGTTTTCCCACAAGGTAAGTTTTCCCGCAAGGTTTGTTTTCCCACAAGGTTAGTTTTCCCACAAGGTTTGTTTCCCCACAAGGTTTGTTTCCCCACAAGGTTTGTTTTCCCACAAGGATTGTTTTCTCACAAGGTTTGTTTTCCCACTGTGTTGGTTTTCCCAAAAGGTTCGCTTTCCCGCAAGGTTGGTTTTCCCACAAGGTTGGTTTTCCCGCAGGGTTTGTTTCCCCATAAGGTTGGTTTTCCCACAAGGTTTGTTTTCTCACAAGGTTTGTTTTCCCACTAGGTTGGTTTTCCCACAAGGTTTGTTTTCCCACAAGGTTTGTTTACCCACAAGGTTTGTTTTCCCCCAAGGTTGGTTTTCCCGCAAGGTTGGTTTTCCCGCAAGGTTAGTTTTCCCACAAGGTTTGATTTAACACAATGTTTGTTTTCCCACAAGGTTGGTTTTCCCGAAAGGTTTGTTTCCCCACAAGGTTGGTTTTCCCACAAGGTTGGTTTTCCCGCAGGGTTTGTTTTCCCACAAGGTTTGTTTCCCCACAAGGTTTGTTTCCCCACAAGGTTTGTTTTCCCACAAGGATTGTTTTCTCACAAAGTTTGTTTTCCCACTGTGTTGGTTTTCCCAAGAGGTTCGCTTTCCCGCAATGTTCGCTTTCCCGCAAGGTTCGCTTTCCCGCAAGGTTGGTTTTCCCACAAGGTTTGTTTTCTCACAAGGTTTGTTTTCCCACTAGGTTTGTTTTCCCACAAGGTTGGTTTTCCCGAAAGGTTTGTTTCCCCACAAGGTTGGTTTTCCCACAAGGTTGGTTTTCCCGCAGGGTTTGTTTTCCCACAAGGTTTGTTTCCCCACAAGGTTTGTTTCCCCACAAGGTTTGTTTTCCCACAAGGATTGTTTTCTCACAAAGTTTGTTTTCCCACTGTGTTGGTTTTCCCAAGAGGTTCGCTTTCCCACAAGGTTTGTTTCCCCACAAGGTTTCTTTCCCCACAAGGTTTGTTTTCACACAAGGATTGTTTTCTCACAAGGTTTGTTTTCCCACTAGGTTTGTTTCCCCACAAGGTTTGTTTTCTCACAAGGTTTTTTTTTCCCACAAGGTTTGTTTCCCCACAAGGTTTCTTTCCCCATAAGGTTGGTTTTCCCACAAGGTTTGTTTTCCCACAAGGTTTGTTTACCCACAAGGTTTGTTTTCCCCCAAGGTTGGTTTTCCCGCAAGGTTGGTTTTCCCGCAAGGTTAGTTTTCCCACAAGGTTTGATTTAACACAATGTTTGTTTTCCCACAAGGTTGGTTTTCCCGAAAGGTTTGTTTCCCCACAAGGTTGGTTTTCCCACAAGGTTGGTTTTCCCGCAGGGTTTGTTTTCCCACAAGGTTAGTTTTCCCGCAAGGTTTGTTTTCCCACAAGGTTGGTTTTCCCGAAAGGTTTGTTTCCCCACAAGGTTGGTTTTCCCACAAGGTTGGTTTTCCCGCAGGGTTTGTTTTCCCACAAGGTTTGTTTCCCCACAAGGTTTGTTTTCCCACAAGGAAAACCAACCTTGTGGGGAAACAAACCTTTCGGGAAAACCAACCTTGTGGGAAAACAAACATTGTGTTAAATCAAACCTTGTGGGAAAACTAACCTTGCGGGAAAACCAACCTTGCGGGAAAACCAACCTTGGGGGAAAACAAACCTTGTGGGTAAACAAACCTTGTGGGAAAACAAACCTTGTGGGAAAACCAACCTAGTGGGAAAACAAACCTTGTGAGAAAACAAACCTTGTGGGAAAACCAACCTTATGGGGAAACAAACCCTGCGGGAAAACCAACCTTGTGGGAAAACCAACCTTGCGGGAAAGCGAACCTTTTGGGAAAACCAACACAGTGGGAAAACAAACCTTGTGAGAAAACAATCCTTGTGGGAAAACAAACCTTGTGGGGAAACAAACCTTGTGGGGAAACAAACCTTGTGGGAAAACTAACCTTGTGGGAAAACAAACCTTGCGGGAAAACTAACCTTGTGGGAAAACAAACCCTGCGGGAAAACAAACCTTGTGGGAAAACCAACCTTGTGGGGAAACAAACCTTTCTGGAAAACCAACCTTGTGGCAAAACAAACCTTGTGGGAAAACAAACCTTGTGGGAAAACAAACCTTGTGGGAAAACAAACCTTGTGAGAAAACAAACCTTGTGGGGAAACAAACCTAGTGGGAAAACAAACCTTGTGAGAAAAAAAACCTTGTGGGAAAACCAACCTTGCGGGAAAGCGAACCTTGCGGGAAAGCGAACCTCTTGGGAAAACCAACACAGTGGGAAAACAAACCTTGTGAGAAAACAATCCTTGTGGGAAGACAAACCTTGTGGGGAAAGAAACCTTGTGGGGAAACAAACCTTGTCGGAAAAAAAAACCTTGTGAGAAAACAAACCTTGTGGGGAAACAAACCTAGTGGGAAAACAAACCTTGTGAGAAAACAAACCTTGTGGGAAAACCAACCTTGCGGGAAAGCGAACCTTGCGGGAAAGCGAACCTCTTGGGAAAACCAACACAGTGGGAAAACAAACCTTGTGAGAAAACAATCCTTGTGGGAAAACAAACCTTGTGGGGAAACAAACCTTGTGGGAAAACAAACCCTGCGGGAAAACCAACCTTGTGGGAAAACCAACCTTGTGGGGAAACAAACCTTTCGGGAAAACCAACCTTGTGGGAAAACAAACCTTGCGGGAAAACTAACCTTGTGGGAAAACAAACCCTGCGGGAAAACCAACCTTGTGGGAAAACCAACCTTGTGGGGAAACAAACCTTTCGGGAAAACCAACCTTGTGGGAAAACAAACATTGTGTTAAATCAAACCTTGTGGGAAAACTAACCTTGCGGGAAAACCAACCTTGCGGGAAAACCAACCTTGGGGGAAAACAAACCTTGTGGGTAAACAAACCTTGTGGGAAAACAAACCTTGTGGGAAAACCAACCTTATGGGGAAAGAAACCTTGTGGGAAAACAAACCTTGTGGGAAAAAAAAACCTTGTGAGAAAACAAACCTTGTGGGGAAACAAACCTTGTGAGAAAACAATCCTTGTGGGAAAACAAACCTTGTGGGGAAAGAAACCTTGTGGGGAAACAAACCTTGTGGGAAAAAAAAACCTTGTGAGAAAACAAACCTTGTGGGGAAACAAACCTTGTGAGAAAACAATCCTTGTGGGAAAACAAACCTTGTGGGGAAAGAAACCTTGTGGGGAAACAAACCTTGTTTGAAAAAAAAACCTTGTGAGAAAACAAACCTTGTGGGGAAACAAACCAAGTGGGAAAACAAACCTTGTGAGAAAACAAACCTTGTGGGAAAACCAACCTTGCGGGAAAGCGAACCTTGCGGGAAAGCGAACCTCTTGGGAAAACCAACACAGTGGGAAAACAAACCTTGTGAGAAAACAATCCTTGTGGGAAAACAAACCTTGAGGGGAAACAAACCTTGTGGGGAAACAAACCTTGTGGGAAAACAAACCCTGCGGGAAAACCAACCTTGTGGGAAAACCAACCTTGTGGGGAAACAAAAACCTTTCGGGAAAACCAACCTTGTGGGAAAACAAACCTTGCGGGAAAACTAACCTTGTGGGAAAACAAACCCTGCGGGAAAACCAACCTTGTGGGAAAACCAACCTTGTGGGGAAACAAACCTTTCGGGAAAACCAACCTTGTGGGAAAACAAACATTGTGTTAAATCAAACCTTGTGGGAAAACTAACCTTGCGGGAAAACCAACCTTGCGGGAAAACCAACCTTGGGGGAAAACAAACCTTGTGGGTAAACAAACCTTGTGGGAAAACAAACCTTGTGGGAAAACAAACCTTGTGGGGAAACAAACCTTGCGGGAAAACTAACCTTGTGGGAAAACAAACCCTGCGGGAAAACCAACCTTGTGGGGAAACCAACCTTGTGGGGAAACAAACCTTTCGGGAAAACCAACCTTGTGGGAAAACAAACCTTGCGGGAAAACTAATCTTGTGGGAAAACAAACCCTGCGGGAAAACCAACCTTGTGGGAAAACCAACCTTGTGGGGAAACAAACCTTTCGGGAAAACCAACCTTGTGGGAAAACAAACATTGTGTTAAATCAAACCTTGTGGGAAAACTAACCTTGCGGAAAAACCAAACTTGCGGGAAAACCAACCTTGGGGGAAAACAAACCTTGTGGGTAAACAAACCTTGTGGGAAAACAAACCTTGTGGGAAAACCAACCTAGTGGGAAAACAAACCTTGTGAGAAAACAAACCTTGTGGGAAAACCAACCTTATGGGGAAACAAACCCTGCGGGAAAACCAACCTTGTGGGAAAACCAACCTTGCGGGAAAGCGAACCTTTTGGGAAAACCAACACAGTGGGAAAACAAACCTTGTGAGAAAACAATCCTTGTGGGAAAACAAACCTTGTGGGGAAACAAACCTTGTGGGAAAACTAACCTTGTGGGAAAACAAACCTTGCGGGAAAACTAACCTTGTGGGAAAACAAACCCTGCGGGAAAACAAACCTTGTGGGAAAACCAACCTTGTGGGGAAACAAACCTTTCTGGAAAACCAACCTTGTGGCAAAACAAACCTTGTGGGAAAACAAACCTTGTGGGAAAACAAACCTTGTGCGAAAACAAACCTTGTGAGAAAACAAACCTTGTGGGGAAACAAACCTAGTGGGAAAACAAACCTTGTGAGAAAAAAAACCTTGTGGGAAAACCAACCTTGCGGGAAAGCGAAACTTGCGGGAAAGCGAACCTCTTGGGAAAACCAACACAGTGGGAAAACAAACCTTGTGAGAAAACAATCGTTGTGGGAAAACAAACCTTGTGGGGAAAGAAACCTTGTGGGGAAACAAACCTTGTGGGAAAAAAAAACCTTGTGAGAAAACAAACCTTGTGGGGAAACAAACCTAGTGGGATAACAAACATTGTGAGAAAACAAACCTTGTGGGAAAACCAACCTTGCGGGAAAGCGAACCTTGCGGGAAAGCGAACCTCTTGGGAAAACCAACACAGTGGGAAAACAAACCTTGTGAGAAAACAATCCTTGTGGGAAAACAAACCTTGTGGGGAAACAAACCTTGTGGGGAAACAAACCTTGTGGGAAAACAAACCCTGCGGGAAAACCAACCTTGTGGGAAAACCAACCTTGTGGAGAAACAAACCTTTCGGGAAAACCAACCTTGTGGGAAAACAAACCTTGCGGGAAAACTAACCTTGTGGGAAAACAAACCCTGCGGGAAAACCAACCTTGTGGGAAAACCAACCTTGTGGGGAAACAAACCTTTCGGGAAAACCAACCTTGTGGGAAAACAAACATTGTGTTAAATCAAACCTTGTGGGAAAACTAACCTTGCGGGAATACCAACCTTGCGGGAAAACCAACCTTGGGGGAAAACAAACCTTGTGGGTAAACAAACCTTGTGGGAAAACAAACCTTGTGGGAAAACCAACCTTATGGGGAAAGAAACCCTATGGGGAAACAAACCTTGTGGGAAAAAAAAACCTTGTGAGAAAACTAACCTTGTGGGGAAACAAACCTAGTGGGAAAACAAACCTTGTGAGAAAACAATCCTTGTGGGAAAACAAACCTTGTGGGGAAAGAAACCTTGTGGGGAAACAAACCTTGTGGGAAAAAAAAACCTTGTGAGAAAACAAACCTTGTGGGGAAACAAACCTAGTGGGAAAACAAACCTTGTGAGAAAACAAACCTTGTGGGAAAACCAACCTTGCGGGAAAGCGAACCTTGCGGGAAAGCGAACCTCTTGGGAAAACCAACACAGTGGGAAAACAAACCTTGTGAGAAAACAATCCTTGTGGGAAAACAAACCTTGTGGGGAAACAAACCTTGTGGGGAAACAAACCTTGTGGGAAAACAAACCCTGCGGGAAAACCAACCATGTGGGAAAACCAACTTTGTGGGGAAACAAACCTTTCGGGAAAACCAACCTTGTGGGAAAACAAACATTGTGTTAAATCAAACCTTGTGGGAAAACTAACCTTGCGGGAAAACCAACCTTGCGGGAAAACCAACCTTGGGGGAAAACAAACCTTGTGGGTAAACAAACCTTGTGGGAAAACAAACCTTGTGGGAAAACCAACCTAGTGGGAAAACTAACCTTGTGAGAAAACAAACCTTGTGGGAAAACCAACCTTATGGGGAAACAAACCCTGCGGGAAAACCAACCTTGTGGGAAAACCAACCTTGCGGGAAAGCGAACCTTTTGGGAAAACCAACACAGTGGGAAAACAAACCTTGTGAGAAAACAATCCTTGTGGGAAAACAAACCTTGTGGGGAAACAAACCTTGTGGGGAAACAAACCTTGTGGGAAAACTAACCTTGTGGGAAAACAAACCTTGCGGGAAAACTAACCTTGTGGGAAAACAAACCCTGCGGGAAAACAAACCTTGTGGGAAAACAAACCTTGTGGGGAAACAAACCTTTCTGGAAAACCAACCTTGTGGGAAAACAAACATTGTGGGTAAACAAACCTTGTGGGAAAACAAACCTTGTGAGAAAACAAACCTTGTGGGGAAACAAACCTAGTGGGAAAACAAACCTTGTGAGAAAAAAAACCTTGTGGGAAAACCAACCTTGCGGGAAAGCGAACCTTGCGGGAAAGCGAACCTCTTGGGAAAACCAACACAGTGGGAAAACAAACCTTGTGAGAAAACAATCCTTGTGGGAAAACAAACCTTGTGGGGAAACAAACCTTGTGGGGAAACAAACCTTGTGGGAAAACTAACCTTGTGGGAAAACAAACCTTGCGGGAAAACTAACCTTGTGGGAAAACAAACCCTGCGGGAAAACAAACCTTGTGGGAAAACAAACCTTGTGGGGAAACAAACCTTTCTGGAAAACCAACCTTGTGGGAAAACAAACCTTGTGGGAAAACAAACCTTGTGGGAAAACAAACCTTGTGAGAAAACAAACCTTGTGGGGAAACAAACCTAGTGGGAAAACAAACCTTGTGAGAAAAAAAACCTTGTGGGAAAACCAACCTTGCGGGAAAGCGAACCTTGCGGGAAAGCGAACCTCTTGGGAAAACCAACACAGTGGGAAAACAAACCTTGTGAGAAAACAATCCTTGTGGGAAAACAAACCTTGTGGGGAAAGAAACCTTGTGGGGAAACAAACCTTGTGGGAAAAAAAAACCTTGTGAGAAAACAAACCTTGTGGGGAAACAAACCTAGTGGGAAAACAAACCTTGTGCGAAAACAAACCTTGTGGGAAAACCAACCTTGCGGGAAAGCGAACCTTGCGGGAAAGCGAACCTCTTGGGAAAACCAACACAGTGGGAAAACAAACCTTGTGAGAAAACAATCCTTGTGGGAAAACAAACCTTGTGGGGAAACAAACCTTGTGGGGAAACAAACCTTGTGGGAAAACTAACCTTGTGGGAAAACAAGCCTTGTGGGGAAACAAACCTTGTGGGGAAACAAACCTTGTGGGAAAACAAACCTTGTGAGAAAACAATCCTTGTGGGAAAACAAACCTTGTGGGGAAACAAACCTTGTGGGGAAACAAACCTTGTGGGGAAACAAACCTTGTGGGAAAACAAACCTTGTGGGAAAACCAACCTTATGGGGAAAGCAACCCTGCGGGAAAACCAACCTTGTGGGAAAACCAACCTTGTGGGAAAACCAACCTTGTGGGAAAGCGAACCTTTTGGGAAAACCAACACAGTCGGAAAACAAACCTTGTGGGAAAACAAACCTTGTGGGGAAACAAACCTTGCGGGAAAACTAACCTTGTGGGAAAACAAACCCTGCGGGTAAACCAACCTTGGGGGAAAACAAAGCTTGTGGGAAAACAAACCTTGTGGGAAAACCAACCTAGTGGAAAAAACAACCTAGTGGGAAAACAAACCTTGTGAGAAAACAAACCTTGTGGGAAAACCAACCTCATGGGGAAAGCAACCCTGCGGGAAAACCAACCTTGTGGGAAAACCAACCTTGTGGGAAAACCAACCTTGTGGGAAAGCGAACCTTTTGGGAAAACCAACACAGTGGGAAAACAAACCTTGTGGGGAAACAAACCTTGCGGGAAAACTAACCCTTGTGGGAAAACAAACCCTGCGGGAAAACCAACCTTGTGGGAAAACCAACCTTGTGGGGAAACAAACCTTTCGGGAAAACCAACCTTGTGGGAAAACAAACCTTGCGGGAAAACTAACCTTGTGGGAAAACAAACCCTGCGGGAAAACCAACCTTGAGGGAAAACCAACCTTGTGGGGAAACAAACCTTCGGGAAAACCAACCTTGTGGGAAAACAAACATTGTGGGTAAACAAACCTTGTGGGAAAACAAACCTTGTGGGAAAACCAACCTTGTGGGAAAACAAACCTTGTGGGAAAACCAACCTAGTGGGAAAACAAACCTTGTGAGAAAACAAACCTTTTGGGAAAACCAACCTTATGGGGGAAACAAACCCTGCGGGAAAACCAGCCTTGTGGGAAAACCAACCTTGCGGGGAAAGCGAACCTTTTGGGAAAACCAACACAGTGGGAAAACAAGCCTTGTGAGAAAACTAACCTTGTGGGAAAACAAACCCTGCGGGAAAACCAACCTTGTGAGAAAACCAACCTTGTGGGGAAACAAACCTTTCGGGGAAAACCAACCTTGTGGGAAAACAAACATTGTGGGTAAACAAACCTTGTGGGAAAACAAACCTTGTGGGAAAACCAACCTTTTGGGAAAACAAACCTTGTGAGATAACAAACCTTGTGGGAAAACCAACCTCATGGGGAAAGCAACCCTGCGGGAAAACCAACCTTGTGGGAAAACCAACCTTGTGGGAAAACCAACCTTGTGGGAAAACCAACCTTGTGGGAAAGCGAACCTTTTGGGAAAACCAACACAGTGGGAAAACAAACCTTGTGGGGAAACAAACCTTGCGGGAAAACTAACCTTGTGGGAAAACAAACCCTGCGGGAAAACCAACCTTGTGGGAAAACAAACCTTGTGGGAAAACCAACCTAGTGGGAAAACAAACCTTGTGAGAAAACAAACCTTGCGGGAAAACTAACCTTGTGGGAAAACAAACCCTGCGGGGAAAACCAACCTTGTGGGAAAACCAACCTTGTGGGGAAACAAACCTTTCGGGAAAACCAACCTTGTGGGAAAACAAACATTGTGGGTAAACAAACCTTGTGGGAAAACAAACCTTGATGGGTAAACAAACCTTGTGGGAAAACAAACCTTGTGGGAAAACCAACCTAGTGGGAAAACTAACCTTGTGAGAAAACAAACCTTGTGGGAAAACCAACCTTATGGGGAAACAAACCCTGCGGGAAAACCAACCTTGTGGGAAAACCAACCTTGCGGGAAAGCGAAACCTTTTGGGAAAACCAACACAGTGGGAAAACAAACCTTGTGAGAAAACAATCCTTGTGGGAAAACAAACCTTGTGGGGAAACAAACCTTGTGGGGAAACAAACCTTGTGGGGAAAACTAACCTTGTGGGAAAACAAACCTTGCGGGAAAACTAACCTTGTGGGAAAACAAACCCTGCGGGAAAACAAACCTTGTGGGAAAACAAACCTTGTGGGGAAACAAACCTTTCTGGAAAACCAACCTTGTGGGAAAACAAACATTGTGGGTAAACAAAACCTTGGTGGGAAAACAAACCTTGTGAGAAAACAAACCTTGTGGGGAAACAAACCTAGTGGGAAAACAAACCTTGTGAGAAAAAAAACCTTGTGGGAAAACCAACCTTGCGGGAAAGCGAACCTTGCGGGAAAGCGAACCTCTTGGGAAAACCAACACAGTGGGAAAACAAACCTTGTGAGAAAACAATCCTTGTGGGAAAACAAACCTTGTGGGGAAACAAACCTTGTGGGGGAAACAAACCTTGTGGGAAAACTAACCTTGTGGGAAAACAAACCTTGCGGGAAAACTAACCTTGTGGGAAAACAAACCCTGCGGGAAAACAAACCTTGTGGGAAAACAAACCTTGTGGGGGAAACAAACCTTTCTGGAAAACCAACCTTGTGGGAAAACAAACCTTGTGGGAAAACAAACCTTGTGGGAAAACAAACCTTGTGAGAAAACAAACCTTGTGGGGAAACAAACCTAGTGGGAAAACAAACCTTGTGAGAAAAAAAACCTTGTGGGAAAACCAACCTTGGCGGGAAAGCGAACCTTGCGGGAAAGCGAACCTCTTGGGAAAACCAACACAGTGGGAAAACAAACCTTGTGAGAAAACAATCCTTGTGGGAAAACAAACCTTGTGGGGGAAAGAAACCTTGTGGGGAAACAAACCTTGTGGGAAAAAAAAACCTTGTGAGAAAACAAACCTTGTGGGGAAACAAACCTAGTGGGAAAACAAACCTTGTGCGAAAACAAACCTTGTGGGAAAACCAACCTTGCGGGAAAGCGAACCTTGCGGGAAAGCGAACCTCTTGGGAAAACCAACACAGTGGGAAAACAAACCTTGTGAGAAAACAATCCTTGTGGGAAAACAAACCTTGTGGGGAAACAAACCTTGTGGGGAAACAAACCTTGTGGGAAAACTAACCTTGTGGGAAAACAAGCCTTGTGGGGAAACAAACCTTGTGGGGAAACAAACCTTGTGGGAAAACAAACCTTGTGAGAAAACAATCCTTGTGGGAAAACAAACCTTGTGGGGAAACAAACCTTGTGGGGAAACAAACCTTGTGGGGAAACAAACCTTGTGGGGAAAACAAACCTTGTGGGAAAACCAACCTTATGGGGAAAGCAACCCTGCGGGAAAACCAACCTTGTGGGAAAACCAACCTTGTGGGAAAACCAACCTTGTGGGAAAGCGAACCTTTTGGGAAAACCAACACAGTGGGAAAACAAACCTTGTGGGAAAACAAACCTTGTGGGGAAACAAACCTTGCGGGAAAACTAACCTTGTGGGAAAACAAACCCTGCGGGTAAACCAACCTTGGGGGAAAACAAAGCTTGTGGGAAAACAAACCTTGTGGGAAAACCAACCTAGTGGAAAAAACAACCTAGTGGGAAAACAAACCTTGTGAGAAAACAAACCTTGTGGGAAAACCAACCTCATGGGGAAAGCAACCCTGCGGGAAAACCAACCTTGTGGGAAAACCAACCTTGTGGGAAAACCAACCTTGTGGGAAAGCGAACCTTTTGGGAAAACCAACACAGTGGGAAAACAAACCTTGTGGGGAAACAAACCTTGCGGAAAACTAACCTTGTGGGAAAACAAACCCTGCGGGAAAACCAACCTTGTGGGAAAACCAACCTTGTGGGGAAACAAACCTTTCGGGAAAACCAACCTTGTGGGAAAACAAACCTTGCGGGAAAACTAACCTTGTGGGAAAACAAACCCTGCGGGAAAACCAACCTTGAGGGAAAACCAACCTTGTGGGGAAACAAACCTTTCGGGAAAACCAACCTTGTGGGAAAACAAACATTGTGGGTAAACAAACCTTGTGGGAAAACAAACCTTGTGGGAAAACCAACCTTGTGGGAAAACAAACCTTGTGGGAAAACCAACCTAGTGGGAAAACAAACCTTGTGAGAAAACAAACCTTTTGGGAAAACCAACCTTATGGGGAAACAAACCCTGCGGGAAAACCAGCCTTGTGGGAAAACCAACCTTGCGGGAAAGCGAACCTTTTGGGAAAACCAACACAGTGGGAAAACAAGCCTTGTGAGAAAACTAACCTTGTGGGAAAACAAACCCTGCGGGAAAACCAACCTTGTGAGAAAACCAACCTTGTGGGGAAACAAACCTTTCGGGAAAACCAACCTTGTGGGAAAACAAACATTGTGGGTAAACAAACCGTGTGGGAAAACAAACCTTGTGGGAAAACCAACCTTTTGGGAAAACAAACCTTGTGAGATAACAAACCTTGTGGGAAAACCAACCTCATGGGGAAAGCAACCCTGCGGGAAAACCAACCTTGTGGGAAAACCAACCTTGTGGGAAAACCAACCTTGTGGGAAAACCAACCTTGTGGGAAAGCGAACCTTTTGGGAAAACCAACACAGTGGGAAAACAAACCTTGTGGGGAAACAAACCTTGCGGGAAAACTAACCTTGTGGGAAAACAAACCCTGCGGGAAAACCAACCTTGTGGGAAAACAAACCTTGTGGGAAAACCAACCTAGTGGGAAAACAAACCTTGTGAGAAAACAAACCTTGCGGGAAAACTAACCTTGTGGGAAAACAAACCCTGCGGGAAAACCAACCTTGTGGGAAAACCAACCTTGTGGGGAAACAAACCTTTCGGGAAAACCAACCTTGTGGGAAAACAAACATTGTGGGTAAACAAACCTTGTGGGAAAACAAACCTTGTGGGAAAACCAAGCTTGTGGGAAAACAAACCTTGTGGGAAAACCAACCTAGTGGGAAAACAAACCTTGTGAGAAAACAAACCTTTTGGGAAAACCAACCTTATGGGGAAACAAACCCTGCGGGAAAACCAGCCTTGTGGAAAAACCAACCTTGCAGGAAAGCGAACCTTTTGGGAAAACCAACACAGTGGGAAAACAAACCTTGTGAGAAAACTAACCTTGTGGGAAAACAAACCCTGCGGGAAAACCAACCTTGTGAGAAAACCAACCTTGTGGGGAAACAAACCTTTCGGGAAAACCAACCTTGTGGGAAAACAAACATTGTGGGTAAACAAACCTTGTGTGAAAACAAACCTTGTGGGAAAACCAACCTTTTGGGAAAACAAACCTTGTGGGAAAACCAACCTAGTGGGAAAACAAACCTTGTGAGAAAACAAACCTTTTGGGAAAACCAACCTTATGGGGAAACAAACCCTGCGGGAAAACCAGCCTTGTGGGAAAACCAACCTTGCGGGAAAGCGAACCTTTTGGGAAAACCAACACAGTGGGAAAACAAACCTTGTGAGAAAACAATCCTTGTGGGAAAACAAACCTTGTGGGGGAACAAACCTTGTGGGAAAACAAACCTTGTGGGAAAACCAACCTTGTGGGGAAACAAACCTTTCTGGAAAACCAACCTTGTGGCAAAACAAACCTTGTGGGAAAACAAACCTTGTGGGGAAAAACGAACCTTGTTGGAAAACAAACCTTGTGAGAAAACAAACCTTGTGGGGAAACAAACCTAGTGGGAAAACAAACCTTGTGAGAAAACAAACCTTGTGGGAAAACCAAGCTCATGGGGAAAGCAACCCTGCGGGAAAACCAACCTTGTGGGAAAACCAACCTTGTGGGAAAACCAACCTTGTGGGAAAGCGAACCTTTTGGGAAAACCAACACAGTGGGAAAACAATCCTTGTGGGAAAACAAACCTTGTGAGAAAACAATCCTTGTGGGAAAACAAACCTTGTGGGGAAACAAACCTTGTGGGGAAACAAACCTTGTGGGGAAACAAACCTTGTGGGAAAACAAACCTTGTGGGAAAACCAACCTTATGGGGAAAGCAACCCTGCGGGAAAACCAACCTTGTGGGAAAACCAACCTTGTGGGAAAACCAACCTTGTGGGAAAGCGAACCTTTTGGGAAAACCAACACAGTGGGAAAACAAACCTTGTGGGAAAACAAACCTTGTGGGGAAACAAACCTTGCGGGAAAACTAACCTTGTGGGAAAACAAACCCTGCGGGAAAACCAACCTTGGGGGAAAACAAAGCTTGTGGGAAAACAAACCTTGTGGGAAAACCAACCTAGTGGAAAAAACAACCTAGTGGGAAAACAAACCTTGTGAGAAAACAAACCTTGTGGGAAAACCAACCTCATGGGGAAAGCAACCCTGCGGGAAAACCAACCTTGTGGGAAAACCAACCTTGTGGGAAAACCAACCTTGTGGGAAAACCAAGCTTGTGGGAAAGCGAACCTTTTGGGAAAACCAACACAGTGGGAAAACAAACCTTGTGGGGAAACAAACCTTGCGGGAAAACTAACCTTGTGGGAAAACAAACCCTGCGGGAAAACCAACCTTGTGGGAAAACCAACCTTGTGGGGAAACAAACCTTTCGGGAAAACCAACCTTGTGGGAAAACAAACCTTGCGGGAAAACTAACCTTGTGGGAAAACAAACCCTGCGGGAAAACCAACCTTGTGGGAAAACCAACCTTGTGGGGAAACAAACCTTTCGGGAAAACCAACCTTGTGGGAAAACAAACATTGTGGGTAAACAAACCTTGTGGGAAAACAAACCTTGTGGGAAAACCAACCTTGTGGGAAAACAAACCTTGTGGGAAAACCAACCTAGTGTGAAAACAAACCTTGTGAGAAAACAAACCTTTTGGGAAAACCAACCTTATGGGGAAACAAACCCTGCGGGAAAACCAGCCTTGTGGGAAAACCAACCTTGCGGGAAAGCGAACCTTTTGGGAAAACCAACACAGTGGGAAAACAAACCTTGTGAGAAAACTAACCTTGTGGGAAAACAAACCCTGCGGGAAAACCAACCTTGTGAGAAAACCAACCTAGTGGGGAAACAAACCTTTCGGGAAAACCAACCTTGTGGGAAAACAAACATTGTGGGTAAACAAACCTTGTGGGAAAACAAACCTTTTGGGAAAACCAACCTTTTTGGAAAACAAACCTTGTGAGAAAACAAACCTTGTGGGAAAACCAACCTCATGGGGAAAGCAACCCTGCGGGAAAACCAACCTTGTGGGAAAACCAACCTTGTGGGAAAACCAACCTTGTGGGAAAGCGAACCTTTTGGGAAAACCAACACAGTGGGAAAACAAACCTTGTGGGGAAACAAACCTTGCGGGAAAAATAACCTTGTGGGAAAACAAACCCTGCGGGAAAACCAACCTTGTGGGAAAACCAACCTTGTGGGGAAACAAACCTTTCGGGAAAACCAACCTTGTGGGAAAACAAACCTTGCGGGAAAACTAACCTTGTGGGAAAACAAACCCTGCGGGAAAACCAACCTTGTGGGAAAACCAACCTTGTGGGGAAACAAACCTTTCGGGAAAACCAACCTTGTGGGAAAACAAACATTGTGGGTAAACAAACCTTGTGGGAAAACAAACCTTGTGGGAAAACCAACCTTGTGGGAAAACAAACCTTGTGGGAAAACCAACCTAGTGGGAAAACAAACCTTGTGAGAAAACAAACCTTTTGGGAAAACCAACCTTATGGGGAAACAAACCCTGCGGGAAAACCAGCCTTGTGGGAAAACCAACCTTGCAGGAAAGCGAACCTTTTGGGAAAACCAACACAGTGGGAAAACAAACCTTGTGAGAAAACTAACCTTGTGGGAAAACAAACCCTGCGGGAAAACCAACCTTGTGAGAAAACCAACCTTGTGGGGAAACAAACCTTTTGGGAAAACCAACCTTGTGGGAAAACAAACATTGTGGGTAAACAAACCTTGTGGGAAAACAAACCTTGTGGGAAAACCAACCTTTTGGGAAAACAAACCTTGTGGGAAAACCAACCTAGTGGGAAAACAAACCTTGTGAGAAAACAAACCTTTTGGGAAAACCAACCTTATGGGGAAACAAACCCTGCGGGAAAACCAGCCTTGTGGGAAAACCAACCTTGCGGGAAAGCGAACCTTTTGGGAAAACCAACACAGTGGGAAAACAAACCTTGTGAGAAAACAATCCTTGTCGGAAAACAAACGTGGGAAAACAAACCTTATGGGTAAACAAACCTTGTGGGGAAACAAACCTTGTGGGAAAACCAACCTTGCGGGAAAGCGAACCTTTTGGGAAAACCAACACAGTGGGAAAACAAACCTTGTGGGAAAACCAACCTTGCGGGAAAACCAACCTTGGGGGAAAACAAAGCTTGTGGGAAAACAAACCTTGTGGGAAAACAAACCTTGTGGGAAAACAAACCTTATGGGAAAACAAACCTTGTGGGGAAACAAACCTTGTGGGAAAACCAACCTTGCGGGAAAGCGAACCTTTTGGGAAAACCAACACAGTGGGAAAACAAACCTTGTGGGAAAACCAACCATGCGGGAAAACCAACCTTTGGGGAAAACAAACCTTGTGGGAAAACACACCTTGTGGGGAAACAAACCTAGTGGGAAAACAAACCTTGTGAGAAAACAATCCTTGTGGGAAAACAAACCTTGTGGGGAAACAAACCTTGTGGGGAAACAAACCTTGTGGGAAAACTAACCTTGTGGGAAAACAAACCTTGCGGGAAAACTAACCTTGTGGAAAACAAACCTTATGGGGAAAGCAACCCTGCGGGAAAACCAACCTTGTGGGAAAACCAACCTTGTGGAAGAGCGAACCTTTTGGGAAAACCAACACAGTGGGAACACAAACCTTGTGGGAAAACCAACCTTGCGGGAAAACCAACCTTGTGGGAAAACAAACCTTGTGGGAAAACAAACCTTGTGGGAAAATAAACCTTGTGGGAAAACAAACCTTATGGGAAAACAAACCTTGTGGGGAAACAAACCTTGTGGGAAAACCAACCTTGCGGGAAAGCGAACCTTTTGGGAAAACCAACACAGTGGGAAAACAAACCTTGTGGGAAAAACAACCTTGCGGGAAAACCAACCTTGGGGGAAAACAAAGCTTGTGGGAAAACAAACCCTGCGGGAAAACCAACCTTGTGGGAAAACCAACCTGAAACCTTTCGGGAAAACTAACCTTGTGGGAAAACAAACCCTGCGGGAAAACGAACCTTGTGGGAAAACAAACCTTGTGGGAAAACAAACCTTGTGGGAAAACAAACCTTGTGAGAAAAGAAACCTTGTGGGAAAACCAACCTTATGGGGAAACAAACCCTGCGGGAAAACCAACCTTGTGGGAAAACCAACCTTGCGGGAAAGCGAACCTTTTGGGAAAACCAACACAGTGGGAAAACAAACCTTGTGAGAAAACAATCCTTGTGGGAAAACAAACCTTGTGGGGAAACAAACCTTGTGGGGAAACAAACCTTGTGGGAAAACTAGCCTTGTGGGAAAACAAACCTTGGGGGGAAACAAACCTTGCGGGGAAACTAACCTTGTGGGAAAACAAACCCTGCGGGAAAACCAACCTTGTGGGGAAACAAACCTTTCGGGAAAACTAACCTTGTGGGAAAACAAACCCTGCGGGAAAACGAACCTTGTGGGAAAACAAACCTTGTGGGAAAACAAACCTTGTGGGAAAAAAACCTTGTGGGAAAACCAACCTTGCGGGAAAACCAACCTTGGGGGAAAAGAAACCATGTGGGAAAACAAACCTTGTGGGGAAACAAACCTAGTGGGAAAACAAACCTTGTGAGAAAACAATCCTTGTGGGAAAACAAACCTTGGGGGGAAACAAACCTTGCGGGGAAACTAACCTTGTGGGAAAACAAACCCTGCGGGAAAACCAACCTTGTGGGGAAACAAACCTTTCGGGAAAACTAACCTTGTGGGAAAACAAACCCTGCGGGAAAACGAACCTTGTGGGAAAACAAACCTTGTGGGAAAACAAACCTTGTGGGAAAACAAACCTTGTGAGAAAACAAACCTTGTGGGAAAACCAACCTTATGGGGAAACAAACCCTGCGGGAAAACTAACCTTGCGGGAAAACCAACATTGCGGGAAAGCGAACCTTTTGGGAAAACCAACACAGTGGGAAAACAAACCTTGTGAGAAAACAATCCTTGTGGGAAAACAAACCTTGTGGGGAAACAAACCTTGTGGGGAAACAAACCTTGTGGGAAAACTAACCTTGTGGGAAAACAAACCTTGCGGGAAAGCGAACCTTTTGGGAAAACCAACACAGTGGGAAAACAAACCTTGTGAGAAAACAATCCTTGTGGGAAAACAAACCTTGTGGGGAAACAAACCTTGTGGGGAAACAAACCTTGTGGGAAAACTAGCCTTGTGGGAAAACCAACCTTGTGGGAAAACCAACCTTGTGGGAAAGCGAACCTTTTGGGAAAACCAACACAGTGGGAAAACAAACCTTGTGGGAAAACAAACCTTGTGGGGAAACAAACCTTGCGGGAAAACTAACCTTGTGGGAAAACAAACCCTGCGGGAAAACCAACCTTGGGGGAAAACCAACCTTGCGGGAAAGCGAACCTTTTGGGAAAACCAACACAGTGGGAAAACAAACCTTGTGAGAAAACAGTCCTTGTGGGAAAACAAACCTTGTGGGGAAACAAACCTTGTGGGGAAACAAACCTTGTGGGAAAACTAACCTTGTGGGAAAACAAACCTTGCGGGAAAACTAACCTTGTGGGAAAACAAACCCTGCGGGAAAACAAACCTTGTGGGAAAACCAACTTTATGGGGAAAGCAACCCTGCGGGAAAACCAACCTTGTGGGAAAACCAACCTTGTGGGAAAACCAACCTTGTGGGAAAGCGAACCTTTTGGGAAAACCAACACAGTGGGAAAACAAACCTTGTGGGAAAACAAACCTTGCGGGAAAACTAACCTTGTGGGAAAACAAACCCTGCGGGAAAACAAACCTTGTGGGAAAACCAACCTTATGGGGAAACAAACCTTTCTGGAAAACCAACCTTGTGGCAAAACAAACCTTGTGGGAAAACAAACCTTGTGGGAAAACAAACCTTGTGGGAAAACAAACCTTGTGGGAAAACAAACCTTATGGGAAAACAAACCTTGTGGGGAAACAAACCTTGTGGGAAAACCAACCTTGCGGGAAAGCGAACCTTTTGGGAAAACCAACACAGTGGGAAAACAAACCTTGTGGGAAAAACAACCTTGCGGGAAAACCAACCTTGGGGGAAAACAAAGCTTGTGGGAAAACAAACCCTGCGGGAAAACCAACCTTGTGGGAAAACCAACCTTGTGGGGAAACAAACCTTTCGGGAAAACTAACCTTGTGGGAAAACAAACCCTGCGGGAAAACGAACCTTGTGGGAAAACAAACCTTGTGGGAAAACAAACCTTGTGGGAAAACAAACCTTGTGAGAAAAGAAACCTTGTGGGAAAACCAACCTTATGGGGAAACAAACCCTGCGGGAAAACCAACCTTGTGGGAAAACCAACCTTGCGGGAAAGCGAACCTTTTGGGAAAACACACCTTGTGGGGAAACAAACCTAGTGGGAAAACAAACCTTGTGAGAAAACAATCCTTGTGGGAAAACAAACCTTGTGGGGAAACAAACCTTGTGGGGAAACAAACCTTGTGGGAAAACTAACCTTGTGGGAAAACAAACCTTGCGGGAAAACTAACCTTGTGGGAAAACAAACCTTATGGGGAAAGCAACCCTGCGGGAAAACCAACCTTGTGGGAAAACCAACCTTGTGGGAAAGCGAACCTTTTGGGAAAACCAACACAGTGGGAACACAAACCTTGTGGGAAAACCAACCTTGCGGGAAAACCAACCTTGTGGGAAAACAAACCTTGTGGGAAAACAAACCTTGTGGGAAAACAAACCTTGTGGGAAAACAAACCTTATGGGAAAACAAACCTTGTGGGGAAACAAACCTTGTGGGAAAACCAACCTTGCGGGAAAGCGAACCTTTTGGGAAAACCAACACAGTGGGAAAACAAACCTTGTGGGAAAAACAACCTTGCGGGAAAACCAACCTTGGGGGAAAACAAAGCTTGTGGGAAAACAAACCCTGCGGGAAAACCAACCTTGTGGGAAAACCAACCTTGTGGGGAAACAAACCTTTCGGGAAAACTAACCTTGTGGGAAAACAAACCCTGCGGGAAAACGAACCTTGTGGGAAAACAAACCTTGTGGGAAAACAAACCTTGTGGGAAAACAAACCTTGTGAGAAAAGAAACCTTGTGGGAAAACCAACCTTATGGGGAAACAAACCCTGCGGGAAAACCAACCTTGTGGGAAAACCAACCTTGCGGGAAAGCGAACCTTTTGGGAAAACCAACACAGTGGGAAAACAAACCTTGTGAGAAAACAATCCTTGTGGGAAAACAAACCTTGTGGGGAAACAAACCTTGTGGGGAAACAAACCTTGTGGGAAAACTAGCCTTGTGGGAAAACAAACCTTGGGGGGAAACAAACCTTGCGGGGAAACTAACCTTGTGGGAAAACAAACCCTGCGGGAAAACCAACCTTGTGGGGAAACAAACCTTTCGGGAAAACTAACCTTGTGGGAAAACAAACCCTGCGGGAAAACGAACCTTGTGGGAAAACAAACCTTGTGGGAAAACAAACCTTGTGGGAAAAAAACCTTGTGGGAAAACCAACCTTGCGGGAAAACCAACCTTGGGGGAAAAGAAACCATGTGGGAAAACAAACCTTGTGGGGAAACAAACCTAGTGGGAAAACAAACCTTGTGAGAAAACAATCCTTGTGGGAAAACAAACCTTGGGGGGAAACAAACCTTGCGGGGAAACTAACCTTGTGGGAAAACAAACCCTGCGGGAAAACCAACCTTGTGGGGAAACAAACCTTTCGGGAAAACTAACCTTGTGGGAAAACAAACCCTGCGGGAAAACGAACCTTGTGGGAAAACAAACCTTGTGGGAAAACAAACCTTGTGGGAAAACAAACCTTGTGAGAAAACAAACCTTGTGGGAAAACCAACCTTATGGGGAAACAAACCCTGCGGGAAAACTAACCTTGCGGGAAAACCAACATTGCGGGAAAGCGAACCTTTTGGGAAAACCAACACAGTGGGAAAACAAACCTTGTGAGAAAACAATCCTTGTGGGAAAACAAACCTTGTGGGGAAACAAACCTTGTGGGGAAACAAACCTTGTGGGAAAACTAACCTTGTGGGAAAACAAACCTTGCGGGAAAGCGAACCTTTTGGGAAAACCAACACAGTGGGAAAACAAACCTTGTGAGAAAACAATCCTTGTGGGAAAACAAACCTTGTGGGGAAACAAACCTTGTGGGGAAACAAACCTTGTGGGAAAACTAGCCTTGTGGGAAAACCAACCTTGTGGGAAAACCAACCTTGTGGGAAAGCGAACCTTTTGGGAAAACCAACACAGTGGGAAAACAAACCTTGTGGGAAAACAAACCTTGTGGGGAAACAAACCTTGCGGGAAAACTAACCTTGTGGGAAAACAAACCCTGCGGGAAAACCAACCTTGGGGGAAAACCAACCTTGGGGGAAAACCAACCTTGCGGGAAAGCGAACCTTTTGGGAAAACCAACACAGTGGGAAAACAAACCTTGTGAGAAAACAGTCCTTGTGGGAAAACAAACCTTGTGGGGAAACAAACCTTGTGAGAAAACAATCCTTGTGGGAAAACAAACCTTGTGGGGAAACAAACCTTGTGGGGAAACAAACCTTGTGGGAAAACTAACCTTGTGGGAAAACAAACCTTGCGGGAAAGCGAACCTTTTGGGAAAACCAACACAGTGGGAAAACAAACCTTGTGAGAAAACAATCCTTGTGGGAAAACAAACCTTGTGGGGAAACAAACCTTGTGGGGAAACAAACCTTGTGGGAAAACTAGCCTTGTGGGAAAACCAACCTTGTGGGAAAACCAACCTTGTGGGAAAGCGAACCTTTTGGGAAAACCAACACAGTGGGAAAACAAACCTTGTGGGAAAACAAACCTTGTGGGGAAACAAACCTTGCGGGAAAACTAACCTTGTGGGAAAACAAACCCTGCGGGAAAACCAACCTTGGGGGAAAACCAACCTTGGGGGAAAACCAACCTTGCGGGAAAGCGAACCTTTTGGGAAAACCAACACAGTGGGAAAACAAACCTTGTGAGAAAACAGTCCTTGTGGGAAAACAAACCTTGTGGGGAAACAAACCTTGTGGGGAAACAAACCTTGTGGGAAAACTAACCTTGTGGGAAAACAAACCTTGCGGGAAAACTAACCTTGTGGGAAAACAAACCCTGCGGGAAAACAAACCTTGTGGGAAAACCAACCTTATGGGGAAAGCAACCCTGCGGGAAAACCAACCTTGTGGGAAAACCAACCTTGTGGGAAAACCAACCTTGTGGGAAAGCGAACCTTTTGGGAAAACACACCTTGTGGGGAAACAAACCTAGTGGGAAAACAAACCTTGTGAGAAAACAATCCTTGTGGGAAAACAAACCTTGTGGGGAAACAAACCTTGTGGGGAAACAAACCTTGTGGGAAAACTAACCTTGTGGGAAAACAAACCTTGCGGGAAAACTAACCTTGTGGGAAAACAAACCTTATGGGGAAAGCAACCATGCGGGAAAACCAACCTTGTGGGAAAACCAACCTTGTGGGAAAGCGAACCTTTTGGGAAAACCAACACAGTGGGAACACAAACCTTGTGGGAAAACCAACCTTGCGGGAAAACCAACCTTGTGGGAAAACAAACCTTGTGGGAAAACAAACCTTGTGGGAAAACAAACCTTGTGGGAAAACAAACCTTATGGGAAAACAAACCTTGTGGGGAAACAAACCTTGTGGGAAAACCAACCTTGCGGGAAAGCGAACCTTTTGGGAAAACCAACACAGTGGGAAAACAAACCTTGTGGGAAAAACAACCTTGCGGGAAAACCAACCTTGGGGGAAAACAAAGCTTGTGGGAAAACAAACCCTGCGGGAAAACCAACCTTGTGGGAAAACCAACCTTGTGGGGAAACAAACCTTTCGGGAAAACTAACCTTGTGGGAAAACAAACCCTGCGGGAAAACGAACCTTGTGGGAAAACAAACCTTGTGGGAAAACAAACCTTGTGGGAAAACAAACCTTGTGAGAAAAGAAACCTTGTGGGAAAACCAACCTTATGGGGAAACAAACCCTGCGGGAAAACCAACCTTGTGGGAAAACCAACCTTGCGGGAAAGCGAACCTTTTGGGAAAACCAACACAGTGGGAAAACAAACCTTGTGAGAAAACAATCCTTGTGGGAAAACAAACCTTGTGGGGAAACAAACCTTGTGGGGAAACAAACCTTGTGGGAAAACTAGCCTTGTGGGAAAACAAACCTTGGGGGGAAACAAACCTTGCGGGGAAACTAACCTTGTGGGAAAACAAACCCTGCGGGAAAACCAACCTTGTGGGGAAACAAACCTTTCGGGAAAACTAACCTTGTGGGAAAACAAACCCTGCGGGAAAACGAACCTTGTGGGAAAACAAACCTTGTGGGAAAACAAACCTTGTGGGAAAAAAACCTTGTGGGAAAACCAACCTTGCGGGAAAACCAACCTTGGGGGAAAAGAAACCATGTGGGAAAACAAACCTTGTGGGGAAACAAACCTAGTGGGAAAACAAACCTTGTGAGAAAACAATCCTTGTGGGAAAACAAACCTTGGGGGGAAACAAACCTTGCGGGGAAACTAACCTTGTGGGAAAACAAACCCTGCGGGAAAACCAACCTTGTGGGGAAACAAACCTTTCGGGAAAACTAACCTTGTGGGAAAACAAACCCTGCGGGAAAACGAACCTTGTGGGAAAACAAACCTTGTGGGAAAACAAACCTTGTGGGAAAACAAACCTTGTGAGAAAACAAACCTTGTGGGAAAACCAACCTTATGGGGAAACAAACCCTGCGGGAAAACTAACCTTGCGGGAAAACCAACATTGCGGGAAAGCGAACCTTTTGGGAAAACCAACACAGTGGGAAAACAAACCTTGTGAGAAAACAATCCTTGTGGGAAAACAAACCTTGTGGGGAAACAAACCTTGTGGGGAAACAAACCTTGTGGGAAAACTAACCTTGTGGGAAAACAAACCTTGCGGGAAAGCGAACCTTTTGGGAAAACCAACACAGTGGGAAAACAAACCTTGTGAGAAAACAATCCTTGTGGGAAAACAAACCTTGTGGGGAAACAAACCTTGTGGGGAAACAAACCTTGTGGGAAAACTAGCCTTGTGGGAAAACCAACCTTGTGGGAAAACCAACCTTGTGGGAAAGCGAACCTTTTGGGAAAACCAACACAGTGGGAAAACAAACCTTGTGGGAAAACAAACCTTGTGGGGAAACAAACCTTGCGGGAAAACTAACCTTGTGGGAAAACAAACCCTGCGGGAAAACCAACCTTGGGGGAAAACCAACCTTGGGGGAAAACCAACCTTGCGGGAAAGCGAACCTTTTGGGAAAACCAACACAGTGGGAAAACAAACCTTGTGAGAAAACAGTCCTTGTGGGAAAACAAACCTTGTGGGGAAACAAACCTTGTGAGAAAACAATCCTTGTGGGAAAACAAACCTTGTGGGGAAACAAACCTTGTGGGGAAACAAACCTTGTGGGAAAACTAACCTTGTGGGAAAACAAACCTTGCGGGAAAGCGAACCTTTTGGGAAAACCAACACAGTGGGAAAACAAACCTTGTGAGAAAACAATCCTTGTGGGAAAACAAACCTTGTGGGGAAACAAACCTTGTGGGGAAACAAACCTTGTGGGAAAACTAGCCTTGTGGGAAAACCAACCTTGTGGGAAAACCAACCTTGTGGGAAAGCGAACCTTTTGGGAAAACCAACACAGTGGGAAAACAAACCTTGTGGGAAAACAAACCTTGTGGGGAAACAAACCTTGCGGGAAAACTAACCTTGTGGGAAAACAAACCCTGCGGGAAAACCAACCTTGGGGGAAAACCAACCTTGGGGGAAAACCAACCTTGCGGGAAAGCGAACCTTTTGGGAAAACCAACACAGTGGGAAAACAAACCTTGTGAGAAAACAGTCCTTGTGGGAAAACAAACCTTGTGGGGAAACAAACCTTGTGGGGAAACAAACCTTGTGGGAAAACTAACCTTGTGGGAAAACAAACCTTGCGGGAAAACTAACCTTGTGGGAAAACAAACCCTGCGGGAAAACAAACCTTGTGGGAAAACCAACCTTATGGGGAAAGCAACCCTGCGGGAAAACCAACCTTGTGGGAAAACCAACCTTGTGGGAAAACCAACCTTGTGGGAAAGCGAACCTTTTGGGAAAACCAACACAGAGGGAAAACAAACCTTGTGGGAAAACAAACCTTGCGGGAAAACTAACCTTGTGGGAAAACAAACCCTGCGGGAAAACAAACCTTGTGGGAAAACCAACCTTATGGGGAAACAAACCTTTCTGGAAAACCAACCTTGTGGCAAAACAAACCTTGTGGGAAAACAAACCTTGTGGGAAAACAAACCTTGTGGGAAAACAAACCTTGTGAGAAAACAAACCTTGTGGGGAAACAAACCTAGTGGGAAAACATACCTTGTGAGAAAACAAACCTTGTGGGAAAACCAACCTTGCGGGAAAGCGAACCTTGCGGGAAAGCGAACCTCTTAGGAAAACCAACACAGTGGGAAAACAAACCTTGTGAGAAAACAATCCTTGTGGGAAAACAAACCTTGTGGGGAAACAAACCTTGTGGGGAAACAAACCTTGTGGGAAAACTAACCTTGTGGGAAAACAAACCTTGCGGGAAAACTAACCTTGTGGGAAAACAAACCCTGCGGGAAAACCAGCCTTCTGGGAAAACCAACCTTGTGGGGAAACAAACCTTTCGGGAAAACCAACCTTGTGGGAAAATAAACCTTGTGAGAAAACAAACATTGTGGGGAAACAAACCTTGTGGGAAAACCAGCCTTGCGGGAAAGCGAACCTTTTGGGAAAACCAACACAGTGGGAAAACAAACCTTGTGGGAAAACAAACCTTGTGGGGAAACAAACCTTGCGGGAAAACTAACCTTGTGGGAAAACAAACCCTGCGGGAAAACCAACCTTGTGGGGAAACAAACCTTGTGGGAAAACCAACCTTGTGAGAAAACTAACGCTGTGGGGAAACAAACCTAGTGGGAAAACCAACCTTGGGGGAAAACAAACCTTGTGGGAAAACAAACCTTGTGGGGAAACAAACCTAGCGGGAAAACCAACCTTATGGGAAAACCAACCTTGCGGGAAAACCAACCTTGGGGGAAAACAAACCTTGTGGGTAAACAAACCTTGTGAGAAAACAATCCTTGTGGGAAAACAAACCTTGTGGGGAAACAAACCTTGTGGGGAAACAAACCTTGTGGGAAAACTAACCTTGTGGGAAAACAAACCTTGCGGGAAAACTAACCTTGTGGGAAAACAAACCCTGCGGGAAAACAAACCTTGTGGGAAAACCAACCTTGTGGGGAAACAAACCTTTCTGGAAAACCAACCTTGTGGCAAAACAAACCTTGTGGGAAAACAAACCTTGTGGGAAAACAAACCTTGTGGGAAAACAAACCTTGTGAGAAAACAAACCTTGTGGGGAAACAAACCTAGTGGGAAAACAAACCTTGTGAGAAAACAAACCTTGTGGGAAAACCAACCTTGCGGGAAAGCGAACCTTGCGGGAAAGCGAACCTCTTGGGAAAACCAACACAGTGGGAAAACAAACCTTGTGAGAAAACAATCCTTGTGGGAAAACAAACCATGTGGGGAAACAAACCTTGTGGGGAAACAAACCTTGTGGGAAAACTAACCTTGTGGGAAAACAAACCTTGCGGGAAAACTAACCTTGTGGGAAAACAAACCCTGCGGGAAAACCAGCCTTGTGGGAAAACCAACCTTGTGGGGAAACAAACCTTTCGAAAAAACCAACCTTGTGGGAAAACAAACCTTGCGAGAAAACAAACATTGTGGGGAAACAAACCTTGTGGGAAAACCAGCCTAGCGAACCTTTTGGGAAAACCAACCTTATGGGGAAAGCAACCCTGCGGGAAAACCAACCTTGTGGGAAAACCAACCTTGTGGGAAAACCAACCTTTTGGGAAAGCGAACCTTTTGGGAAAACCAACACAGTGGGAAATCAAACCTTGTGGGAAAACAAACCTTGTGGGGTAACAAACCTTGCGGGAAAACTAACCTTGTGGGAAAACAAACCCTGCGGGAAAACCAACCTTGTGGGAAAACCAACCTTGTGGGGAAACAAACCTTTCGGGAAAACCAACCTTGTGGGAAAACAAACCTTGTGGGAAAACAAACCTTGTGGGGAAACAAACCTTGTGGGAAAACCAACCTTGCGGGAAAGCGAACCTTTTGGGAAAACCAACACAGTGGGAAAACAAACCTTGTGAGAAAACAAACATTGTGGGGAAACAAACCTTGTGGGAAAACCAGCCTTGCGGGAAAGCGAACCTTTTGGGGAAACCAACCTTATGGGGAAAGCAACCCTGCGGGAAAACCAACCTTGTAGGAAAACCAACCTTTTGGGAAAGCGAACCTTTTGGGAAAACCAACACAGTGGGAAAACAAACCTTGTGGGAAAACAAACCTTGTGGGGAAACAAACCTTGCGGGAAAACTAACCTTGTGGGAAAACAAACCCTGCGGGAAAACCAACCTTGTGGGAAAACCAACCTTGTGGGGAAACAAACCTTTCGGGAAAACCAACCTTGTGGGAAAACAAACCTTGTGGGAAAACAAACCTTGTGGGGAAACAAACCTTGTGGGAAAACCAACCTTGCGGGAAAGCGAACCTTTTGGGAAAACCAACACAGTGGGAAAACAAACCTTGTGGGTAAACCAACCTTGCGGGAAAACCAACCTTGGGGGAAAACAAAGCTTGTGGGAAAACAAACCTTGTGGGAAAACCAACCTAGTGGGAAAAACAACCTTGGGGGAAAACAAAGCTTGTGGGAAAACAAACCTTGTGGGAAAACCAACCTAGTGGGAAAAACAACCGAGTGGGAAAACAAACCTTGTGAGAAAACAAACCTTGTGGGAAAACCAACCTTATGGGGAAAGCAACCCTGCGGGAAAACCAACCTTGTGGGAAAACCAACCTTGTGGGAAAGCGAACCTTTTGGGAAAACCAACACAGTGGGAAAACAAAGCTTGTGGGAAAACAAACCTTGTGGGGAAACAAACCTTGCGGGAAAACTAACCTTGTGGGAAAACAAACCCTGCGGGAAAACCAACCTTGGGGGAAAACAAAGCTTGTGGGAAAACGAACCTCGTGGGAAAACCAACCTAGTGGGAAAAACAACCTAGTGGGAAAACAAACCTTGTGAGAAAACAAACCTTGTGGGAAAACCAACCTTATAGGGAAAGCAACCCTGCGGGAAAACAAACCTTGTGCGAAAACAACCTTGGGGGAAAACAAACCTTGTGGTAAAACAAACCTTGTGGGAAAACAAACCTTGTGAGAAAACAAACCTTGTGGGAAAACAAACCTAGTGGGAAAACAAACCTAGTGAGAAAACAAACCTTGTGGGAAAACCAACCTTGCGGGAAAGCGAACCTTGCGGGAAAGCGAACCTCTTGGGAAAACCAACACAGTGGGAAAACAAACCTTGTGAGAAAACAATCCTTGTGGGAAAACAAACCTTGTGGGGAAACAAACCTTGTGGGGAAACAATTCTTGTGGGAAAACAAACCTTGTGAGAAAACAAACCTTGTGGGGAAACAAACCTTTCGGGAAAACAAACCTTGTGGGAAAACAAACCTTGTGGGAAAACCAACCTTGCGGGAAAGCGAACCTTTTGGGAAAACCAACACAGTGGGAAAACAAACCTTGTGGGAAAACCAACCTTGCGGGAAAACCAACCTTGGGGGAAAACAAAGCTTGTGGGAAAACAAACCCTGCGGGAAAACCAACCTTGTGGGAAAACCAACCTTGTGGGGAAACAAACCTTTCGGGAAAACTAACCTTGTGGGAAAACCAACCTTTGGGGAAAACAAACCTTGTGGGAAAACACACCTTGTGGGAAAACCAACCTTGCGGGAAAACCAACCTTTGGGGAAAACAAACCTTGTGGGAAAACACACCTTGTGAGGAAACAAACCTAGTGGGAAAACAAACCCTGCGGGAAAACCAACCTTGTGGGAAAACCAACCTTGTGGGGAAACAAACCTTTCGGGAAAACAAACCTTGTGGGAAAACAAACCTTGTGGGAAAACAAACCTTGTGGGAAAACAAACCTTGTGGGAAAACAAACCTTATGGGGAAAGCAACCCTGCGGGAAAACCAACCTTGTGGGAAAACCAACCTTGTGGGAAAGCGAACCTTTTGGGAAAACCAACACAGTGGGAACACAAACCTTGTGGGAAAACCAACCTTGCGGGAAAACCAACCTTGTGGGAAAACAAACCTTGTGGGAAAACAAACCTTGTGGGAAAACAAACCTTGTGGGAAAACAAACCTTATGGGAAAACAAACCTTGTGGGGAAACAAACCTTGTGGGAAAACCAACCTTGCGGGAAAGCGAACCTTTTGGGAAAACCAACACAGTGGGAAAAAAACCTTGTGGGAAAACCAACCTTGCGGGAAAACCAACCTTGGGGGAAAACAAAGCTTTTGGGAAAACAAACCCTGCGGGAAAACCAACCTTGTGGGAAAACCAACCTTGTGGGGAAACAAACCTTTCGGGAAAACTAACCTTGTGGGAAAACAAACCCTGCGGGAAAACGAACCTTGTGGGAAAACAAACCTTGTGGGAAAACAAACCTTGTGGGAAAACAAACCTTGTGACAAAACAAACCTTGTGGGGAAACAAACCTTATGGGGAAACAAACCCTGCGGGAAAACCAACCTTGTGGGAAAACCAACCTTGCGGGAAAGCGAACCTTTTGGGAAAACCAACACAGTGGGAAAACAAACCTTGTGAGAAAACAATCCTTGTGGGAAAACAAACCTTGTGGGGAAACAACCCTTGTGGGGGAACAAACCTTGTGGGAAAACTAACCTTGTGGGAAAACAAACCTTGCGGGAAAACTAACCTTGTGGGAAAACAAACCCTGCGGGAAAACCAACCTTGTGGGAAAACCAACCTTGTGGGGAAACAAACCTTTCGGGAAAACAAACCTTGTGGGAAAACAAACCTTGTGGGAAAACAAACCTTGTGGGAAAACAAACCTTATGGGGAAAGCAACCCTGCGGGAAAACCAACCTTGTGGGAAAACCAACCTTGTGGGAAAGCGAACCTTTTGGGAAAACCAACACAGTGGGAAAACAAACTTTGTGGGAAAACCAACCATGCGGGAAAACCAACCTTTGGGGAAAACAAACCTTGTGGGAAAACACACCTTGTGAGGAAACAAACCTAGTGGGAAAACAAACCTTGTGAGAAAACAACCCTTGTGGGAAAACAAACCTTGTGGGGAAACAAACCTTTCGGGGAAACTAACCTTGTGGGAAAACAAACCCTGCGGGAAAACGAACCTTGTGGGAAAACCAACCTTATGGGGAAACAAACCCTGCGGGAAAACCAACCTTGTGGGAAAACCAACCTTGCGGGAAAGCGAACCTTTTGGGAAAACCAACACAGTGGGAAAACAAACCTTGTGAGAAAACAATCCTTGTGGAAAAACAAACCTTGTGGGGAAACAAACCTTGTGGGGAAACAAACCTTGTGGGAAAACTAACCTTGTGGGAAAACAAACCTTGCGGGAAAACTAACCTTGTGGGAAAACAAACCCTGCGGGAAAACCAACCTTGTGGGAAAACCAACCTTGTGGGGAAACAAACCTTTCGGGAAAACAAACCTTGTGGGAAAACAAACCTTGTGGGAAAACAAACCTTGTGGGAAAACAAACCTTATGGGGAAAGCAACCCTGCGGGAAAACCAACCTTGTGGGAAAACCAACCTTGTGGGAAAGCCAACCTTTTGGGAAAACCAACACAGTGGGAACACAAACCTTGTGGGAAAACCAACCTTGCGGGAAAACCAACCTTGTGGGAAAACAAACCTTGTGGGAAAACAAACCTTGTGGGAAAACAAACCTTGTGGGAAAACAAACCTTATGGGAAAACAATTCTTGTGGGGAAACAAACCTTGTGGGAAAACCAACCTTGCGGGAAAGCGAACCTTTTGGGAAAACCAACACAGTGGGAAAACAAACCTTGTGGGAAAACCAACCTTGCGGGAAAACCAACCTTGGGGGAAAACAAAGCTTGTGGGAAAACAAACCCTGTGGGAAAACCAACCTTGTGGGAAAACCAACCTTGTGGGGAAACAAACCTTTCGGGAAAACTAACCTTGTGGGAAAACAAACCCTGCGGGAAAACGAACCTTGTGGGAAAACAAACCTTGTGGGAAAACAAACCTTGTGGGAAAACAAACCTTGTGAGAAAACAAACCTTGTGGGAAAACAAACCTTATGGGGAAACAAACCCTGCGGGAAAACCAACCTTGTGGGAAAACCAACCTTGCGGGAAAGCGAACCTTTTGGGAAAACCAACACAGTGGGAAAAAAACCTTGTGGGAAAACCAACCTTGCGGGAAAACCAACCTTGGGGGAAAAGAAACCTTGTGGGAAAACAAACCTTGTGGGGAAACAAACCTAGTGGGAAAACAAACCTTGTGAGAAAACAATCCTTGTGGGAAAACAAACCTTGGGGGGAAACAAACCTTGCGGGGAAACTAACCTTGTGGGAAAACAAACCCTGCGGGAAAACCAACCTTGTGGGGAAACAAACCTTTCGGGAAAACTAACCTTGTGGGAAAACAAACCCTGCGGGAAAACGAACCTTGTGGGAAAACAAACCTTGTGGGAAAACAAACCTTGTGGGAAAACAAACCTTGTGAGAAAACAAACCTTGTGGGAAAACCAACCTTATGGGGAAACAAACCCTGCGGGAAAACCAACCTTGTGGGAAAACCAACCTTGCGGGAAAGCGAACCTTTTGGGAAAACCAACACAGTGGGAAAACAAACCTTGTGAGAAAACAATCCTTGTGGGAAAACAAACCTTGTGGGGAAACAAACCTTGTGGGGAAACAAACCTTGTGGGTAAACTAGCCTTGTGGGAAAACAAACCTTGTGGGAAAACCAACCTTATGGGGAAAGCAACCCTGCGGGAAAACCAACCTTATGGGAAAACCAACCTTGTGGGAAAGCGAACCTTTTGGGAAAACCAACACAGTGGGAAAAAAACCTTGTGGGAAAACCAACCTTGCGGGAAAACCAACCTTGGGGGAAAACAAACCTTGTGGGGAAACAAACCTAGTGATAAAACAAACCTTGTGAGAAAACAATCCTTGTGGGAAAACAAACCCTGGGGGGAAACAAACCTTGCGGGGAAACTAACCTTGTGGGAAAACAAACCCTGCGGGAAAACCAACCTTGTGGAAAAACCAACCTTGTGGGGAAACAAACCTTTCGGGAAAACTAACCTTGTGGGAAAACAAACCCTGCGGGAAAACGAACCTTGTGGGAAAACAAACCTTGTGGGAAAACAAACCTTGTGGGAAAACAAACCTTGTGAGAAAACAAACCTTGTGGGAAAACCAACCTTGTGGGAAAGCGAACCTTTTGGGAAAACCAACACAGTGGGAACACAAACCTTGTGGGAAAACCAACCTTGCGGGAAAACCAACCTTGTGGGAAAACAAACCTTGTGGGAAAACAAACCTTGTGGGAAAACAAACCTTGTGGGAAAACAAACCTTATGGGAAAACAAACCTTGTGGGGAAACAAACCTTGTGGGAAAACCAACCTTGCGGGAAAGCGAACCTTTTGGGAAAATCAACACAGTGGGAAAACAAACCTTGTGGGAAAACCAACCTTGCGGGAAAACCAACCTTGGGGGAAAACAAAGCTTGGGGGAAAACAAACCTTGTGGGAAAACAAACCTTGTGGGGAAACAAACCTAGTGGGAAAACAAACCTTGTGAGAAAACAAACCTTGTGGGAAAACCAACATTATGGGGAAAGAAACCCTGCGGGAAAACCAACCTTGTGGGAAAACCACCTTGTGGGAAAGCGAACCTTTTGGGAAAACAAACCTTGTGGGAAAACAAACCTTGTGGGAAAACAAACCTTGTGAGAAAACAAACCTTGTGGGAAAACCAACCTTATGGGGAAAGAAACCTTGTGGGGAAACAAACCTTTCGGGAAAACCAACCTTGGATTACGGGAAATCATAATCCTGTGCATCATTTGGAAAGTGGGGGGTGTCAAAAGCCCCCCTTGCCAGTAAGTCTGCATTTGCTGATGTTTTTTATGGAGGCATAAATTTCACCTGAGAGCGGATTTTAAAGCAAAACAAATATGTCGTCAGTCAGCCAGAAAACGTTTGATGATGGAATGAAGGCACTGGGAAAGAAGCTAGATCTAATAATTAGCCAGCAAAAAGAGTTTGCTGTTACACTGTCGTCAATTTCGGACGAGGTTCAGATTTTGAAAAATGAATCGAAGTCTCGCGATTCGAAGATTGCCATTCTAGCAAACCAGCTTGAAGAGCAAAAGTCAAGATGTGATGCAATCGAAGCGAAATTACTCGAAATTGAAGTTAGAGACCGGAAACTCAACTTAATCATCCACGGATTACCGAAAGAAAAACATCAACAGACAGTTCTCGCAAACGTGTCAACATTGTTTTCATCGAAAATGGAAATCACGGATAACATTCAACTATCGCAGTGCTACCGGATGCCCCAAAAGTCGAACGTGTCTACCCGTAAACCGACCGCCCCTCCAGTTTTCCTTTCAGTATCCTCCGAAAAAGATATCCAATGCATTTTCAGCTCAATATCAAAGTTAAAAGGAACGGGGGTCCGGATCTGTACGGACTTGCCGACCAAACTAAACGCTGTGAGAAACGAATTACTGGCTAAGGGTAAGGAATTACGTGATAATGGATCCGTACAGCTTACACGAGTGAAGCACAAAGGTGCCAAATTGTGGCTTGATTACAAGTCGGATTCAGAGTCGCAGTGGGCAAAAGCGTAAGAAACAGCAGAGGCGACTAGTGTGAAAACATTAGGTCTATCCCGCTCTTGATTGGTAATTTTTGCATTTTTGTGTTTGTGTGATGTCGATTATCTACTTTCGTGTGTTACTTAGGCTAGTTCGGTTCAAGTTTGTCTTCATTATTTCTGCCCCAGTTATTTCTGTTACAGCTATACCAACTCAACATAAGTTTACTCGAAGGATGGCAAGTTTTCATGACTCATCAGTGGGACGGGCTCCTTGTCGCGCGGATTTGCTGGCACGAGGTAGGATCTTTTCGACTCTTTTTATTTGACATTTAAGTTTGCGGTTGCGGGGGGTGCCGATAGGCTGGCAGCTTTAATGGGGGAACCTCTTAACCTTTCATTATTTTCTGAAACTTTTAATATTTTTGGCCAGAGAGAAAATAACACTTTTTCAGAAATAAAACAATCATTGTATGTTTCTCCTGATAAAATAAATAGACTTGAAAATAATTCAAAGAGAATTGGATTTATGAACATACAGGGACTCGCCAGTTCTATTGATGAACTAACAAGATTATTGCCAAGAAATCAAATTGATATTTTGGGAATTTGTGAAACATTTATTAATGATGCGACAAAACATAATGTTAAAATTCCGGGATATAACTTCATTGATAAAAATCGACAAGTTCATGGAAAAGGTGGGCTTGGTTTATTTTTGAAAGAAGGAGTACAATTTAAACGTATGCCAGAGCTTGAAAAATATGACGTTGAAAAAGTGTGTGAAATTTTGGCTGTTGAATGTCGGACCGGAACAAAAAAACTACAAATTTGTGTCGTATATAAGCCTCCGTCAGCCCCAGTCCCGCTTTTTTTGCAATCCCTGGAATCTTTATTAGCGTCTTTAGAGGATAATGATGTTGTGCTCATGGGGGATTTTAACATAAACTTATTGGAATTTCAAGAAAACACTCAAACAACAGAATTTATTACCCTAATGACATCGAAATTACTGATTCCCTCATGTACAATCCCAACGCGTGTTGCGTCGACTAGTGCCACTCTTATCGACAACATATTTTTAACGACACCAGCAACGTCTTCACAAGTAGCTGGCCATCGGTAACCCTCGCTTGCGCATTGGGTATTTTTTTTTTTTTTTTTTTTGGGGATTTCGGGTTGATCTTGCCGAGTGTCGGTGGGTTTGTGGGGCGGGTTCCCGTCTGGTGATGAGTCATGGAATTATTAACATTTATTTATGTAATTAGTTATAGGTAAAATATGTTTGTTATATATTGTACCGGGTTTTTGTCAATCGACCTTGTGTCCCCGGCTTGACCCTATTGATTTTGATTTTATACAGAAGTGTAAATTAGGCCTTGAACCTTGAACCTTGAACCTTGTGGGAAAACAAACCTTGTGGGAAAACAAACCTTGTGGGAAAACAAACCTTGTGGGAAAACAAACCTTGTGGGAAAACAAACCTTATGGGAAAACAAACCTTGCGGGGAAACAAACCTTGTGGGAAAACCAACCTTGCGGGAAAGCGAACCTTTTGGGAAAACCAACACAGTGGGAAAACAAACCGTGTGGGAAAACCAACCTTGCGGGAAAACCAACCTTGGGGGAAAACAAAGCTTGTGGGAAAACAAACCTTGTGGGAAAACCAACCTAGTGGGAAAAACAACCTAGTGGGAAAACAAACCTTGTGAGAAAACAAACCTTGTGGGAAAACCAACCTTATGGTGAAAGCAACCCTGCGGCAAAACCAACCTTGTGGGAAAACCAACCTTGTGGGAAAGCGAACCTTTTGGGAAAACCAACACAGTGGGAAAACAAACCTTGTGGGAAAACCAACCATGCGGGAAAACCAACCTTTGGGGAAAACAAACCTTGTGGGAAAACACACCTTGTGGGGAAACAAACCTAGTGGGAAAACAAACCTTGTGAGAAAACAACCCTTGTGGGAAAACAAACCTTGTGGGGAAACAAACCTTTCGGGGAAACTAACCTTGTGGGAAAACAAACCCTGCGGGAAAACGAACCTTGTGGGAAAACCAATCTTATGGGGAAACAAACCCTGCGGGAAAACCAACCTTGTGGGAAAACCAACCTTGCGGGAAAGCGAACCTTTTGGGAAAACCAACACAGTGGGAAAACAAACCTTGTGAGAAAACAATCCTTGTGGGAAAACAAACCTTGTGGGGAAACAAACCTTGTGGGGAAACAAACCTTGTGGGAAAACTAACCTTGTGGGAAAACAAACCTTGCGGGAAAACTAACCTTGTGGGAAAACAAACCCTGCGGGAAAACCAACCTTGTGGGAAAACCAACCTTGTGGGGAAACAAACCTTTCGGGAAAACAAACCTTGTGGGAAAACAAACCTTGTGGGAAAACAAACCTTGTGGGAAAACAAACCTTATGGGGAAAGCAACCCTGCGGGAAAACCAACCTTGTGGGAAAACCAACCTTGTGGGAAAGCGAACCTTTTGGGAAAACCAACAGAGTGGGAAAACAAACCTTGTGGGAAAACCAACCATGCGGGAAAACCAACCTTTGGGGAAAACAAACCTTGTGGGAAAACACACCTTGTGAGGAAACAAACCTAGTGGGAAAACAAACCTTGTGAGAAAACAACCCTTGTGGGAAAACAAACCTTGTGGGGAAACAAACCTTTCGGGGAAACTAACCTTGTGGGAAAACAAACCCTGCGTCAAAACCAACCTTATGGGGAAAGCAACCCTGCGGGAAAACCAACCTTATGGGAAAACCAACCTTGTGGGAAAGCGAACCTTTTGGGAAAACCAACACAGTGGGAAAACAAACCTTGTGGGAAAACCAACCATGCGGGAAAACCAACCTTTGGGGAAAACAAACCTTGTGAGAAAACAACCCTTGTGGGAAAACAAACCTTGTGGGGAAACAAACCTTTCGGGAAAACTAGCCTTGTGGGAAAACAAACCTTGTGGGAAAACCAACCTTATGGGGAAAGCAACCCTGCGGGAAAACCATCCTTATGGGAAAACCAACCTTGTGGGAAAGCGAACCTTTTGGGAAAACGAACACAGTGGGAAAAAAACCTTGTGGGAAAACCAACCTTGCGGGAAAACCAACCTTGGGGGAAAACAAACCTTGTGGGGAAACAAACCTAGTGGGAAAACAAACCTTGTGAGAAAACAATCCTTGTGGGAAAACAAACCTTGGGGGGAAACAAACCTTGCGGGGAAACTAACCTTGTGGGAAAACAAACCCTGCGGGAAAACCAACCTTGTGGGAAAACCAACCTTGTGGGGAAACAAACCTTTCGGGAAAACTAACCTTGTGGGAAAACAAACCCTGCGGGAAAACGAACCTTGTGGGAAAACAAACCTTGTGGGAAAACAAACCTTGTGGGAAAACAAACCTTGTGAGAAAACAAACCTTGTGGGAAAACCAACCTTGTGGGAAAGCGAACCTTTTGGGAAAACCAACACAGTGGGAACACAAACCTTGTGGGAAAACCAACCTTGCGGGAAAACCAACCTTGTGAGAAAACAAACCTTGTGGGAAAACAAACCTTGTGGGAAAACAAAACCTTATGGGAAAACAAACCTTATGGGAAAACAAACCTTGTGGGGAAACAAACCTTGCGGGAAAACAAACCTTGCGGGAAAGCGAACCTTTTGGGAAAAACCAACACAGTGGGAAAACAAACCTTGTGGGAAAACCAACCTTGCGGGAAAACCAACCTTGGGGGAAAACAAAGCTTGTGGGAAAACAAACCTTGTGGGAAAACCAACCTAGTGGGAAAAAACAACCTAGTGGGAAAACAAACCTTGTGAGAAAACAAACCTTGTGGGAAAACCAACCTTATGGGGAAAGCAACCCTGCGGGAAAACCAACCTTGTGGGAAAGCGAACCTTTTTGTAAAACCAACACAGTGGGAAAACAAACCTTGTGGGAAAACCAACCTTGCGGGAAAACCAACCTTGGGGGAAAACAAACCTTGTGGGAAAACAAACCTTGTGGGGAAACAAACCTAGTGGGAAAACAAACCTTGTGAGAAAACAAACCTTGTGGGAAAACCAACCTTATGGGGAAAGAAACCCTGTGGGAAAACCAACCTTGTGGGAAAACCAACCTTGTGGGAAAGCGAACCTTTTGGGAAAACAAACCTTGTGGGAAAACAAACCTTGTGGGAAAAAAAACCTTGTGAGAAAACAAACCTTGTTGGAAAACCAACCTTATGCTGAAAGAAACCTTGTGGGGAAACAAACCTTTCGGGAAAACCAACCTTGTGGGAAAACAAACCTTGTGGGAAAACAAACCTTGTGGGAAAACAAACCTTGTGGGAAAACAAACCTTATGGGAAAACAAACCTTGCGGGGAAACAAACCTTGTGGGAAAACCAACCTTGCGGGAAAGCGAACCTTTTGGGAAAACCAACACAGTGGGAAAACAAACCGTGTGGGAAAACCAACCTTGGGGGAAAACAAAGCTTGTGGGAAAACAAACCTTGTGGGAAAACCAACCTAGTGGGAAAAACAACCTAGTGGGAAAACAAACCTTGTGAGAAAACAAACCTTGTGGGAAAACCAACCTTATGGTGAAAGCAACCCTGCGGGAAAACCAACCTTGTGGGAAAACCAACCTTGTGGGAAAGCGAACCTTTTGGGAAAACCAACACAGTGGGAAAACAAACCTTGTGGGAAAACCAACCATGCGGGAAAACCAACCTTTGGGGAAAACAAACCTTGTGGGAAAACACACCTTGTGGGGAAACAAACCTAGTGGGAAAACAAACCTTGTGAGAAAACAACCCTTGTGGGAAAACAAACCTTGTGGGGAAACAAACCTTTCGGGGAAACTAACCTTGTGGGAAAACAAACCCTGCGGGAAAACGAACCTTGTGGGAAAACCAATCTTATGGGGAAACAAACCCTGCGGGAAAACCAACCTTGTGGGAAAACCAACCTTGCGGGAAAGCGAACCTTTTGGGAAAACCAACACAGTGGGAAAACAAACCTTGTGAGAAAACAATCCTTGTGGGAAAGCAAACCTTGTGGGGAAACAAACCTTGTGGGGAAACAAACCTTGTGGGAAAACTAACCATGTGGGAAAACAAACCTTGCGGGAAAACTGACCTTGTGGGAAAACAAACCCTGCGGGAAAACCAACCTTGTGGGAAAACCAACCTTGTGGGGAAACAAACCTTTCGGGAAAACAAACCTTGTGGGAAAACAAACCTTGTGGGAAAACAAACCTTGGGGGAAAACAAACCTTATGGGGAAAGCAACCCTGCGGGAAAACCAACCTTGTGGGAAAACCAACCTTGTGGGAAAGCGAACCTTTTGGGAAAACCAACACTGTGGGAAAACAAACCTTGTGGGAAAACCAACCATGCGGGAAAACCAACCTTTGGGGAAAACAAACCTTGTGGGAAAACACACCTTGTGAGGAAACAAACCTAGTGGGAAAACAAACCTTGTGAGAAAACAACCCTTGTGGGAAAACAAACCTTGAGGGGAAACAAACCTTTCGGGGAAACTAACCTTGTGGGAAAACAAACCCTGCGGGAAAACGAACCTTGTGGGAAAACCAACCTTATGGGGAAACAAACCCTGCGGGAAAACACACCTTGTGGGAAAACCAACCTTGCGGGAAAGCGAACCTTTTGGGAAAACCAACACAGTGGGAAAACAAACCTTGTGAGAAAACAATCCTTGTGGGAAAACAAACCTTGTGGGGAAACAAACCTTGTGGGAAAACAAACCTTGTGGGAAAACTAACCTTGTGGGAAAACAAACCTTGCGGGAAAACTAACCTTGTGGGAAAACAAACCCTGTGTTATGGAGACGTCTTTACATTCCGGCTCCCTAATTTCCTATTTATTTATTTCAGATTTATCTGTTCCCCTGTCGCGTCCTTTTCCTTAGTACTGTTTAATAGTTAACTAGTAACCCCTTTCATTCCGGCACGGCGCCATAAAAGATCACCTTCGCTACCGAAACGATCGCTTGAGCGATCATTTCATTGATTTCGGGCAGTCGTGATTTGGATCTCACCCCGTCGTGTCATTAGACTATAGTAAGTTATAATTTATCGTTCATATTTTGTTTTAGGCCTAAGATGTGTATTAAAATGACAATGTTCTAAACTCCGTCCTTTGGCTGGGTTAGTCTCGAGGCTTAGCAATGGTCTGGCGACCTATCTGTCCGGTTTAGCCCTTGGTGGGATTCGGGCCTGAACCGAGATTGAGGTAGCGGATATGAATTTACCGCGTCCGGAATTTTATCTTTGGCTGCGTTTGTGGAATTGGTGTAGGCCTACCATTCGGAATGCCATCCTGACCCGGCTTCAATACCATTACGGCCTACACCTCAGAGATTACGTTATTTTTATATATTATTTCGCCCATCTATTACATATAGTTGGTTCGCTGTATAACATAAACGTTAAGCCATAACATTGGTGTCGAGAAGTGCTTCTTTTTTTTTGGTTCAGGCTCAAAATCCCCCCCCTCCCTACCTTCTTCTTATTCGTCAGTTTCTTTCTTTCTTTTTGCTCTATCTTATTTATGGAAATTTTGAGAGTTAGGTTAGTTCAGTAAAAACGGAATTTAGCGAGTGATTTTGTTTCCGTTGAGTAGCTTCTTGGTAGGCTGTGCTCTTCGTTGAAAGGTTGGATTCGTTCTCCCTGTTTCTGTCCGAGAGTGGGACTCCTGCTGTTCGATTTAATTTTTTTTCTTCAGAGTTTTGACAGTTAATGCTCATAAAGTTTTGACAGTTATTGCCAATAGTATGCGAATAACTTCTCACTGCCCCCCCCCCCACTCGATTTATTTCGAGGTCTCATTTCGAGGCCCAGTCTCAGCAGTGAGACAATTAATAAAATTAAAGAATTTATTATTCCCGCCCAAAAAAAAAAAAAAAAAAAAAAAAAAAATTGACAGTAGGTGTTCATGCCCCCCCCCCCCCGGCCTTCAAACATTTTATGGTTTAAGGTGTTGCCCGAGAAAGTTGCAAATTTTTCGTCGGCTTTATTTTGGATTGTTTTTTTTTCTGTTGGTCCATGTCGATCACAGAAGTAAAAATTTCCGTATTTGTTTGGTATTTATTAGGGTCGCCATTTTTGGGTGTAGTTCCCTGTATAGACACTGGCGCTAGTATCAAGTCGGACATGCGTATTCCACGGTGACATTATTATGCAGGTTACTTGGTAGTTGAAAAATGAGTTTCGGCTTCGTTGGGGGTGGATAGGTCCCGCTGTGGATATATTCGAATTGGTACGCTAGGCGGCTTTTATAGGATAGGGCGCGGAACTTGTTAGGTGTTCCGGTCGTTCGTAAGTTTTGGTTGTGAATGTGAATGGTGTGTTATATTAGGATTAGGCTAGAGTTTCATTATAATGAAATATTGAGATTAGGCCGTAGGCCCGCGTGGTTATGTGTTAGCGCTTCGGTTGGTTGTGATTTTTTTTTCCAGGATTAAAAAGTTAGTTCCCTTTGCCCCCCCCCCCACCCAAATATTTATTTTTTGATTGCAGGTTTGGTCGTGTACAAAGTTACCGTGGTCATTCCAGCCACTTCCCCCCCCCCCTTCTTTTTACGATCTAGTAGTTTATCTTAGAGAGCTTCTTTTGCTATTAGGCTAGTTGTATATAATAGGCTAGTTTCCCCTCCCTTTGAGAAACTTCGTTGGTTGTAGGCCTCGCCACAATTATGGTACACGACCCTGCCCTGAATATTTTGAGTGTTATAGGTGGCAGCCCCCCCCCCCCCATCATTATTAGTTAAGAAGTTTAGTTTGGTGTGTGTAGGCTTATAAGCCCTTAGTATTCGGTACGGGGTTCGGTTCTCTTTTGTTTGTTATTTTTCGTTTGTTAGTCATAGCCCATACATATAGTCAGGTCACAATTGCGTTTAGGATTGTTCGTGTCATAGGTTATTCGTCAGAATTTTTTTTTTATATGAATTGAACGTCTCTTTAGGTTCGTTATGAATTGCCGCTTAGCGTCTGATAATTATGGGTTTTGTTAGCCACTGTTTATTGGTAAGATATATTCTGAAAAATTAAAGGATTTTTTTTTAACCCTCTTTCCTTTCTTTCATTTTCCATTATTTCCTCTTGTTTTTTTTTCTCTGTCTACAGGTTTGCCAGATCATTGCCATGTGCCTGAGGCTACGCCTAGCCAATCTTCTCATATTTAGTCGTACCTTTTGGTCCGATTCCCATTGTTTTTTTTAGTGTGTTTTTCTTTCTTCCTTTTTTTTCTTTTTCTTCACTTTTTTTGGAATTTGGAAAGAAATAATGGATGATCCAGACTTGACTGATTTTGACGGGAATGAAGTATATTTTTATGGTCATGTTCCGGAGGTACATCACTCGTATTACGATCAACCTATGGATCTAGATTATCCACCGGTTATGGAGAGTCTTTTGGTTGATACTGCGTATTGTCAACCCACGTACGCTTCTATGGAAGCTCCTGCGGTAAATATTGTTCATGAAAATGGACAACGGCGCTTTTCATCGCAGCGCGGTTCCGGTTGCTTCAATCTTTACCCATTACCCCGAAGGTCTACGCTAACGCCACTGTGTGAATTGCCTTCTGATGAGACGCTCACTCGGGCTGAGAATGCGGTTCGGTCACGCGCGGCATTTTCCCCTCCACACCCTTTCGCCTCCAGTGAGTGTGTAATCAACATGCAGTCTTCAATGACGTTGCCTGATATTGGGTCCCAACCCCCCTTATCCAATCCTTTAGCCCATTTTCCACACGCCCTCCCACGGCAGTATGTAAATCCCCCGCATGTTTCTTTCGCCAAGAGTACGTACGATGGTATTGGTGATAGTATGATGCCGCCATCAGGTACCATGCACCCTGTCCCTCCCCTTACCTCAAACCCTCCCCACGGTTCGTCACAGGCTGTCCCAAATGTCGATCGTCGAAGGCCTTATCGAATCCCTAATCCCCAGCCCACTGGCCACGGTGTGAGTGGCGGTATGCCCTTCCAACCCCCGTCCCAATCCACTTATCCCCAAGGTTTCGCGTCCCAATCCACATATCCCCAAGGCTTCGCGTCCCAACCTGCGTATCCCCAAGGTTTCGCGTACCAACCCATGTACCCCCAAGGTTTCGCGTCCCAATCCACATATCCCCAAGGCTTCGCGTCCCAACCTGCGTATCCCCAAGGTTTCGCGTACCAACCCGTGTATCCCCAAGGTTTCTCGTCCCGTTCCGCGTATCCCCAAGGTTCCGCGTCCCAATCCGTGAATCCACAAGGTTTCGCGTTCCCCGCGCATCAGGGATTCGTTAACGCTGGTTCGGCCGATTCCATGTTGGCCAAGGTTCGACTTCGTTTGGAGGTCTCAAAAGAAATCCCCTTGTTTGACGGTGAAGGTGATCCGATTTCGTGGATGGAACAGTCTCGCTCGAAACTTGCGTTTGCGGATGTTACGGAGTGGAGGGAGCAGTTGTTGATTTTGGAAAGCCGGTTGCTCCCACCCATGATCGTTTGGTGCCGAAATTTGCCTTCAGGTTATAAGGCATCATGGGAAACGTTTGAGTCTGCTTTGAGGTCCAGGTGTTCCGGTCGCGAGTCAGACCTTCGTCTAGTCGAGGAGCGCATAGTTTATACCCCAGAGATTATGTCGCCTGATGCGTATGGCCAGATTGTTCAGAAATCTGTCGATTTGAAGTATGGTTATTCCGCTTTGGACGCACATAAGCCAGAAGTAATTCGAGTTTACGTGGCTGAGTTTGTGCGTGGTCTTCCCGTGCCTTACTACGACGAGTTTCAAAGGCAGAAATTTCAGTCGCTTTCACAGTGTGTTGAGTTCCTCAGAATTGTTCGGACTCGTCGTGCCAGGCGCGAATTCCACGAAATGGCTCTGGGTGGATCACCGAAGGTCTATGCCGTGCAAGCAAAGCCGGAGCCTTCGGCTGATCTACCCGAGAAACCATCTTTTGAATCTACTCCTCGTATGTCTCCCCCGGTTCACGCGAAGTGGGGCGAATCTGGCTTAAATGCCAGTCGGTTCAGCCAAAATCGGAATTATAATCGCCCTCTTGGTCAGCAGGCTAGGGGTGGAAATGGTAACGCGTGTAATCAGCGCCGAACCGACCAACGTTTTGGAGCCCCTCCTGTTTGTCGGTATTGTTTGAGAGTGGGTCACATTGATTATTGGTGTCCTGACCAAGCGAAAGATAGAGCCCAGTCTGGTCAGAATCATTTAAACGACGAGGGTCACCGTCCTTTAGGGGTGGACGGCGTGACCAGCAGTGTAAGGACCCCTGCCCAACCAGCGATGAATCCGAATCAGCAGTAGAGTGTGTTACCCAGAAAATGAGTCCTTGTTTGGTTTGCGCCTTGCGTCACGGGTCGTCTCTGTCTTTTGTTGATATGGTGTGTGGTTCCCATAGTTTTTCTGCCTTGTATGATACCGGTGCTGAATGCAATTTAATCGATGAAGATGGTCTGAAGAAAGTGGATGTATCCCATATTATTAAGTGTAATAGTAATTCGTCTGGTGCTTCCACGCTATCTGGTCCAATGGCTGTGAAAGGGGAAGTTACCCTTTCTTTTGAAATTTTGGGTCGATCTTTCGTTGAAAAATTCCTTATCGTACCACGGCTGTGTTACCCGGCTCTGATCGGTCGTCCATTTATTCGGAAATCGGCGCTTATGTTCGACCCTACCACAGACGAGTTTTGGTTCAAAGAGATTGCCCAAAAGGATGATAGTGAATATACGAACCCTTCGAATGACAGCGAGCCTACGCATGCACATTTGGCCGATTTCGTCTCAGACCCTTTGATAAATCTTGTCGGACTGGAAGATGGCGCGGTTCCAGTTCCAGAGATTCCAGAAAGCATCCTTCTGAAACCGGCTTACGCGTGTTCTTCCATCAAGCCAGGTTTTGGAAGGTGGATTCAGTGCGAGGTTGTTGGAGGTTCAGCACAGTTTTTGTTTGTTGAGGGATCGCCTTCTTTGTCTGAGCGAAATATCCTGATTTCCCCTCAGTGTGTAAAGGTGATTGGTGGTTGCGTAACCATATGGGCTGTAAATACGAATGAACCTGTTGATGGTGCCCCGTGTGTAAATGTCCGTGCGTCAGATATGTCCCTTGTCTGTTGTGAAGCAGATCCAGTCCAAGCTGATGTGAGTGAGGTTATTGATGCGTTGGTGGAGCCCAGTCCACCCATCGTTGGCAGTGTTCGATTTGGTTGGAAGGACGTGGATAAGGCCACCTTTATGACGTTTTTCAAATTAGACCATATCGAGTCTAAGAATCGGAACCCTATTGAAGATTTATTGTGGGAATTCTGCGATATTTTTGCACGGTCAGATGATGATTTGGGTGATTGCGGTGTGGTCACTCACAGGATTGAAACGGATGGTCACCCCCCCAATTAGACAGCGCCCTTATAGGGTACCCGGCTCACCTGATTGGAGAATTAAAGACCCGGATTGAAGCTATGCTACGGCAAGGAGTTTTGGTCGAAAGCTCGAGCCCTTGGGCCTCTCCAGTTAGTCTGGTGAGAAAGAAGGACTCAAGCTTTAGACTTGTAAACGACTATCGAAAACTTAACAAAATAACCAAGTTTGATAGCTATGCCTTGCCTCGCATAGACGATATCCTAGATAAAATGAAGGGGTTCAAAGTATTTTCCAAAATGGACCTGGTACAAGGCTTCCTCCAGATTCACGTGGAGCCTTCACACCAGGAAAAGACGGCTATTACGACACCCTTTGGACTGTTTGAATACCAAAGAATGGGATTTGGTCTATCGAATGCCCCGGCTTCGTGTGAAAGGATGATTGAGACAGTTCTTCGTGATATGCTGGGTTTGAATGTGTTTGTATTGCTTGATGATACCGGTGTGGGCACGATCGATTTTTCGAGCCATATCGATGTTTTGCGCGGCGTGTTCTTCAGATTTAGGGGTAACAACCTTAAACTGAAGCCTTCGAAATCGGAATTTTGCGTTCCCTCGTTGACGTTTCTTGGTCACGTGATTTCAGCCAGAGGTATCGAGCCGGATCCGGATAAGCTTCAGGCGGTTCGTTTGCTCCGTTATCCAAGGAACATTTCCGAGCTCCGTTCGAGCCTTGCGCTACTTAGCTACTTCAGGAAGTTTATTCCTGACTTCGCCAAAACAGCTAAGCCGTTGTCCGATCTAACGAAAAAGGGGAGAGTTTTCACCTTTGGAGACCCACAGCTGGTTGCATTTGAGTCCCTTCGGAACGCGTTGATGTCCCAGCCGATCCTTGCATACCCGGATTTCAACGGATCTCCGTTCATTCTTACAACGGATGCATCGAATCATGCTATTGGTGCTTGTCTTTCACAAGTTCAGGATGGATCTGAACGTGTTATTGCATATGCTAGTCGTGTTTTGAATGACACTGAACAGAAGTACGCCACAACAATGCGTGAGGCACTTGCATTCTGGGAATTCTGTCGAAAATACAGGCATTATTTATTGCCGAAGCCTTTCATCGTGCGGACTGATCATCTGGCATTGAAAGCGCTTCCATTTATGGATTCCCCAAACGGCAAGTTGGCCCGAATTTGTCTTGAACTGCAAGAATACAAGTTCCAGGTTGAATACAAGCCAGGAAAGGAGAATTTTGTTGATGCGTTGTCACGATTGGTTGATATCCCGGACAGTGGCCCTACCCTTGTCAATGTGTTGTCTTTATCGGAGCGCCATGACCTGTTTTCTGTACATGAGCTGAAATGTGCTCAGAAAACTGATCCCTTTTGTTCAGAGGTGTTTGCTCGCCTTGCCAGAAAGGTTGAGTTCTCCAAGGATTTCGCTTTATATGAACGGTCGATTGAGTCCTTTTGTATTGAAAATGGTGTTGTTTGTTTCCTCTTCTCTCCAGCGGGTTCTTATCGTGATTCGGTTTCCGTAGTCCCAGTGATTCCGGACAGTTTAGTCCCGCGGTTTCTCGATTTTCACCATATGGCGCGGCAAGCTGGACATATCGGCATTGGGAAGATGATGAAAAAGATTCGGTCTACGGCATATTTCCCGTCAATGTACAGTCGAACGAAACTTCATGTTTCCAGGTGCATTGATTGTTTGAAACGGAAACCTCCAAATAGAACCCCTTCGGCCCCTCTGGGTACGGTACCGGTTGCGTCGGGCCCTATGAATTTAGTATCCCTGGATATTGTGGGACCCCTACCCCAAACCAAATTCGGTAATAACGTGATTTTGACTGCGCGTTGCCATTTTACCAAATTTGTGTTCCCTCCTTCCCCTCCCGGACCAGAAAGCGGAAACGGTGGCGAAAGCGTTGGTGGAGAAAGTCTTCATGGTCCATGGAATACCCAACCGAGTTCTCACTGATAACGGGTCAAACTTCTGCTCAAAATTGATGGCAGAAGTCCACCGATTGCTCGGTATATCGCATGTTACGACGAGCCCGTACAACCCAAAATGTAATGGATTGATTGAAAGGGTCCATAGAACCCTGAAAGACGCGCTCTCGCAGCTTGTATCGGCCGCGAGGAATGATTGGGACGAGCATCTACCGTATGTTCAGTATGGCTCAACACGGCCCATAACGAGGCGACCCTTGAAACGCCTTTCTTTGCGATGTACCTCCGTGACCCGTCTTGCCCGTTTCCGAATATTTGTTTGAATTCCAGTATTTACGAAAATGTGCAGTGTTATGTGTCTGATATGTTGGGATGTATGAAAACCGCGCATGGGGTATTGTCTGAGCGAATTTCGTTTCGAAAGAAAAACAGAAGTTGTCGTCGCCGGGTAGTCGTTTCGAGCCTTTCGTTCCAGGTGATATTGTATTTTTGAGAACCCCTCCAGCACCTGGACCAGGCTCGAAACTGAATAAGGAACGATTCGGAGGCCCTTATCGGGTTATCAGATCTTTAAATGAGGGCCTGAATTATGAGATTCAGCAATCGGGATCGAAATTGCAGATCGTACACTTCAATAGGCTAGTAGCCAGCCGATTGAGGTCCCCATGGGTTTCGGAAGCAGCAACCTCCCCCATGCCTGTGACTGCGCCACTACCTGACATTACAAGAGATGAGACTGCCACTGCTTACCCCACGACAACCGAGTATCTCAGGCGTGTAGCTGATGAGTGTGCTTACAACACGCTACACGACAATCTTTCGCGGCGGGTTATTTTTCTCGATGGGATCACCCCACCCCAACCCTATTTTGCTCAAACAGATACTTGGTCGACAAGCGAATTCGGTTTAATGGTGCCGGGCTTACCACCCGAGCAAATTCGAATTTTGCAGGTTCCCGTGGACCCCACCCTGGGGTGGAGCATTGGCCAGACCTGTTTCGGAGCCCTTCACTACCGGCGGGGAGTGTACTGCTGCAAGTCAAAGCCGCGGCAGCACACCAGAGGCCATTATCGTAATTCCCCTTGCTGACGCCACCCAAGTTACACTATCTGCAATGAGTGTTGCATAACTCAAAGTTACGAGCCAAGACCAAACCAATCCGGTGACTACTCTCGTTCAGTCTATCATCATAGCAGCAGCAGCTCTGTACACTCCCGCGCGGCCACGTCTCTCTCCAGTCAAGTCGACATTGAAACTTCCGGTGGCACCGAATATCATCCACTACCGGCAACCTTATCCCTACCCACCTATCAGCAACAAGCCCAGTCCCCAGCTTTTCCGGCTACTTCTTCATGCTCTCAGCTACCTTCTACATCAGCTTCAACACCAGCCCATTGTAACAGCTCTAGTCTGCAGTCTCCGTCTGCCCTTCTCCCACCCAGAACAGGCCAAGCCCTTACTCCTGAAAATTTGCCATCAACGACACTACACCCACACCATCCACTCCAGTAATTACCGAATGTAGAACAATGTCTGTCAGAAGGTTCAACTCTATTACCAGTCGTTGTTTTACCAACTTGCTTCGTCAGTGATGAGCGGTTCAGTCCTTTGGGCCCTGTCGGATCATCACCAGCCCTCGATAGACCATCATCAATCCTACACCACCTAACTAAAAGCGTCTCTTCAACCAACACAACTACCCCCATCCCTACCACCTCCTCTATGGCTGCGATAACTCCACTTTCTGCCAGCGACGCCGTAGTTCTTCGTCGCTCGTCGCGAACATCCAAACCCCCACTTCGATACCAGTCAGTGGACTTCAGGCTAGGCGCCAGAACGCATCAGTCCACCACCTACCCCTCCAGCAGTTCGGACGAACTGGACTGATCCAGCACCGGCGTCGTCATCCAAAACTGCATGCGCCAAATCTTATGGTTAAGTTATTATGTCTATTTATATGTTCTATGTTCTCCCCCTTTTGAAGCAATTTATACCCAGCACATTTATTGGCTTCAAGTTAAGTAAATTTAATTCTAGTGTCTTGTCTTTCTTTTTCACAAAGGTAGTGGAGGTAAACTTTTCTGGGCAATAGCCGGAATTGAAATTATTATCATAATAATTAGAACTATCTTCTCATCTTTTTTTTTGTCTTCATATTCACGTTTCCCGACATACCTTCCACGAGTGTAGCATACGGACAAAATATCTAAAAAAAAAAAAAAAAAAAAAAAAAAAAAAAAAAAAAATTATCCCTCTCCTTTTAAGATAATTTGGGAGGTGTAGGTTGTTTAATTTCTGGCCTTATAATAAGAAAAATTGGGAAATTTATTTTTGATATAGTGATTGGTCCACTTAAAAAGAGGCGAGAGAGAGAGGCCCCCTGAAGATGTCGGGTTGAGGCCCGGGTGCCGATCCTCAGATAAACCTGTTCCTAAGGCTGGGAGTGCCCATGTTATGCCCATACAATTTTAGATGTATTTAAAGGCACTCCTGTAACCCACTTGGGAGCCGGGTGCATGGAATATTTGGGGGAGTAGTTGGATGATAAACAGGTTTCCGATAGCCGGTAGTAACAATTAAAGCTTACTTGTGTAACCTTTAGGGGCTGGTTTCGGTGAATATCCCAACTGCAAGGCGCTCTTGGGAGAAATCGTGGGCCAATCATTCAATAATTGATGAGTGATAGTGATTGTGAAGGAATTTTGAAATTTTAAGGTCGAAATTAAGGTTAAAATTTTGGGATGTTTTGTACCCTATGCTACACTCTCCCCAAAGGAGGGAGGTGTGTTATGGAGACGTCTTTACATTCCGGCTCCCTAATTTCCTATTTATTTATTTCAGATTTATCTGTTCCCCTGTCGCGTCCTTTTCCTTAGTACTGTTTAATAGTTAACTAGTAACCCCTTTCATTCCGGCACGGCGCCATAAAAGATCACCTTCGCTACCGAAACGATCGCTTGAGCGATCATTTCATTGATTTCGGGGAGTCGTGATTTGGATCTCACCCCGTCGTGTCATTAGACTATAGTAAGTTATAATTTATCGTTCATATTTTGTTTTAGGCCTAAGATGTGTATTAAAATGACAATGTTCTAAACTCCGTCCTTTGGCTGGGTTAGTCTCGAGGCTTAGCAATGGTCTGGCGACCTATCTGTCCGGTTTAGCCCTTGGAGGGATTCGGGCCTGAACCGAGATTGAGGTAGCGGATATGAATTTACCGCGTCCGGAATTTTATCTTTGGCTGCGTTTGTGGAATTGGTGTAGGCCTACCATTCGGAATGCCATCCTGACCCGGCTTCAATACCATTACGGCCTACACCTCAGAGATTACGTTATTTTTATATATTATTTCGCCCATCTATTACATATAGTTGGTTCGCTGTATAACATAAACGTTAAGCCATAACACAAGCTATGATTTTTGCTCCGTTTTGCATCTGTTCTTATTTCAGTAAGGAACAATTTTCGAAATGAACAAATGCCTCCAATCAACGCATCTTCTCGAATATTTTTTAACCAGTTGAGCCCAAACGTGTATCCTAGAGAAATTCCAATACGATCCGGCCAGCGCTGTACAAGGTTTGAATGAATTACGCTTTTGTCTTGGAGTCTGCATGTACAAACCTCCAGAAACGAACATTCCTGTTTTTAAAACGTCAGGCTCAGGAGAAGAATGCTTTCCGTGGCCATGTCTGTAAATGCATTCTCCATGGTGTGTTCAAGTATGGTTTCATTGTTCAGGTGTCCTTTAAGGAGTCTGCCGAAGACCGGATATCTAGAAGACACAACTGTCTGGATCGAATCACCGAAATTGAAAAAGTCAAAACCAATAGTTAAAATAGTCAAGCATGCCCTCTTTTTACGACCCTGATCCCCTCCTCGTGTTCTCTTTTAGCAATTTCGACGGACGAAGGGGTTACCGACCTTTCTTCCAGTCGACCTCGTGGCATACTTCGAGACCGCAGTGAAGAATCAACTTCGAAGACCTTTGACTCCCGTAGCTTTGGAGCGAGTCGGCGAGTTCAGTTCAACATGAATAATGGAGGTCAGAGTTTCGGAGAAAAATCGAGCGATGACGAGTGGAGTGTCGAAGGAGACGACGATGGTAGGCGAGGCGGGAACGAAATCTTAGGTAAGAAATGGAGATCAACTACTCGTAAATACAACAAATTCTACTCCGACAACATCACTTACGAAGCGACGCACCCAATCACAAACAAAAACAAGACCAAACGTTTCGATGGGATCCCCAATTATCTCTTGGAATTCTTCATCCAGACTACCGGGTTTTGCAGATGTCCGGCCTTAGCATGGACCCGGAAGCATGTTCAATAACCCCTAACTCCAGGAGCGTCATACAAATTTATCTGGACAAGCGTATGAACGGCTTAGTCCATATCACAGGCTCATCCGTTTGTTCTGTTGATGTTGTTTGTTTATTTTGGTTGTATTAGTGTTTCTTCATTTGTTTATTTGTTTCTTTCTCTTCTTTACTCGACTATCCTCACATTGTTTTGTTCAGTGGGTTACAAATAAATTATTATTATTATTAATCAACCGCTTAACCTAGGTAATTCCTTTATATTTTTGGGATTCTAAAACGTAAGTGGAGGGATTCCCATGATTTCGTAAGGTTGTCCGTCTGACCATCTGTCCGTCCGCCGGTCTATTAGCACGATAACTCTCGAAGGATTTCGGATATTTTGTTCAATTCTTGTACTAGGATTTTTGGACCAAAGTACACGTCAAATTCACAGATGGGCGTCGTAGCCCTATATTTAGGGGTGAAGGAGGGGGTTCAAATTGAGCGGTCGAACAAAAAAATATTTTTTAAAAGCAAACAAAATGGTCCATTCAGTGATAAAAATATGTACTGAATCCATCTCTGAAACTTATTTTATCGTCCAACAAACAGTTTGCCCGGAATCCCGTCTAAACCGGAAAGTTGTTAAAGTCAAAATTTCGTCTGAAGTAGATTAGAGGTTTGATACTGGGGGTAAGAAGACATGCTGATTCCGGTTCTGAACTTTATTTTTCTGGCGAGCTATTAGATTGCCCGGAATCCAGGCGAAGCCGGTAAATTAGTAAAGGTGAAAGTGTTATCTAAAGTTGATCGAAGGTTCGACATAGGGTAAGGAGACCAGCTAAACCCGTTTTGAACTTTGTCTTTTTGCCGGACAAGTAGTTCACCTGCAATCCGGCCAAAACCGGAAATTCGGTAAAAAGTATTTTTTTTTTAGGGTGATTAAATATCCGATAAAGGAGTAAAAATACATGCTGAATTCATATGTGAAGTTTATTTTCTCACTATGGTCAAGCAATTCGCCCGGAATCCGGAATTCTGATTGAATTACCAAGTTCCAACCTTACAATTCTCAAGTTTATTAGAGCTTTGGTTTGGAGGTAAGAACGCATGTTAAATCCACACCTGTGCTTGGTTTTCTCAAAGGATCAGTGTTTTTGCCATGTTTCGGGAACAAAAGAGCTAAAAAATTACGGGGACACAAAAAGCCATCAGTAAAACATGGTGGAAAGTCAAACCAGACACAGACAGGATGAGTCGGGAAACACTTTATTCTCGCTTGGATGGACAGTCTGGTTAGAATAGTCGGCGGAAGTTTACGAGTCAACATAATTATCAGATACACTTTTTGGTGAAAAGTATTCCCTAATAGATGTCGATAAATCGTCTCGATCGTCTGCAAGTTCACGGATATTGGAAATCTGTCAGAGCGCACTGGTATGTAACAGGAAGTTTAAAAAATATTAACTTGTGGGATCCCATTGAAACCTTCAGTCTTGTTGATTTCAGATCTACCCAAGATTACGGCCTGAACATCAATGCTATTCGAAAACTTTATTCCATGCTTTATCAACATATACACCACCTTCTTAGTTTTATCGGCCGACTCTCGAAAGGGAATGAGATACTTTGATGAAACTTGGTGTGAGGATTCTTTGGGTCACCGGACAAGTCAAGTTCGTAGATGGGGTTTGTAGCCCTGTATTTAGGGGTGGGGGTTCAAATTAAAGGACAAACAAAATATTTTGAAACAGCTAATGTGATAGTCGATTATGGAATAAGAAGACATGCTGAATACGATGGTGAAAATCATTGTGTCACCGGACAAGTAGTTCGCCCGGAATCCGGCCAAAACCGGAAAGCTTGTTAAAACTAAAAGTTTTATTTGAAGTTGATTAGATGTTCGATTCAGGTGTAGGAAGACATGCTGAACACGATGGTGAAAACCATTTTCTCGACGGACAAGAAGTTCGCTCGGAATCCGGCCCAAACCGGAAAGTTTGTTAAAATTAAAAGTTTTATTTGGAGTTGATTAGATGTTCAATTTAGG
>JAKZAP010000142.1:102500-104470 GCA_023053575.1 Branchinecta lynchi | reverse complement strand
ACTGACTATCTGTCTGTCGGTCTTGCCTGGCTGTCTGTCTGTCTGTCTTGACTGACTGACTGTCTGTCTTGACTGACTGTCTGTCTTGACTGACTGACTGACTATCTGTCTTGACTGAATGTCTGTCTGTCTTGACTGACTGTCTGTCAGTCTGTCTTGACAGACTGTCCGTCTGTCTGTCTTGACTGACTGTCCGTCTGTCTGTCTTGACTGACTGTCTGTCCTGACTGACTGTCTGTCTGTCTGTCTTGACTGAATATCTGTCTGTCTGTCTTCACTGACTTTCTGTCTGTCTGACTGTCTTGACTGACTGACTATCTGTCTGTCTGTCTTGACTGACTATCTGTCTGTCTGTCTGTCTGTCTTGACTGACTGTCTGTCTGTCTCTTCTGACTGACTGTCTGTCTGTCTGTCTTGACTGACTGTCTGTCTGTATGTCTTGACTGACTGTCTGTCTGTCTTGACTGACTGTCTGTCTTGACTGACTGTCTGTCTTGACTGACTGTCTGTCTTGACTGACTGTCTGTCTTGACTGACGGTCTGTCTGTCTGTCCTGACTGACTGTCTGTCTGTCTGTTTTGACTGAATGTCTGTCTGTCTGTCTTGACTGATTGTCTGTCTGTCTGTCTTGACTGACTGACTGTCTGTCTGTCTGTCTTGACTGACTATCTGTCTGTCTGTCTTGACTGACTTTCTGTCTGTCTGTCTTGACTGACTGTCTGTCTGTCTCTCCTGACTGACTGTCTGTCTGTCTGTCCTGACTGACTGTCTGTCTGTCTGTCTTGACTGAATGTCTGTCTGTCTGTCTTAACTGACTGTCTGTCTGTCTGTCTTGACTGACTGACTGTCTGTCTGTCTTAACTGACTGACTATCTGTCTGTCTGTCTTGACTGACTGACTATCTGTCTGTCTGTCTTGACTGACTGTCTGGCTGTCTGTCTGTCTTGACTGACTGTCTGGCTGTCTGTCTGTCTTGACTGACTTTCTGTCTGTCTGTCTGTCCTGACTGACTGACTATCTGTCTGTCTGTCTTGACTGACTATCTGTCTGTTTGTCTTGACTGACTGTCTGTCTGTCTGTCTTGACTGACTTTCTCTCTGTCTGTCTTGACTGACTGTCTGTCTGTCTGTCTTGACTGACTGTCTGTCTGTCTGTCTTGACTGACTGCCGACTGTCTGTCTGTCTTGACAGACTGTCCGTCTGTCTGTCTTGACAGACTGTCCGTCTGTCTGTCTTGACAGACTGTCCGTCTGTCTGTCTTGACTGACTGTCTGTCTGTCTGTCTTGACTGACTGTCTGTCTGTCTCTCCTGACTGACTGTCTGTCTGTCTGTCTTGACTGACTGTTTGTCTGTATGTCTTGACTGACTGTCTGTCTGTCTAGACTGGCTGGCTGTCTGAATGTCTTGACTGGCTGTCTGTCTATCTGTCTTGACTGACTGACTGTCTATCTGTCTTGACTGACTGTCTGTCTGTCTTGACTGTTTGTCTGTCTGTCTGTCTGTCTTGACTGACTGTCTATCTGTCTGTCTTGACTGACTGTCAGTCTGTCTGTCTGTCATGACTGACTGTCTGTCTGTCTGTCTGTCTGTCTGTCTGTCTTGACTGACTGTCTGTCTGACTGTCTTGACTGACTGTCTGTCTGTCTGTCTTGACTGACTGTCTGTCTGTCTTGACTGACTGTCTGTCTGTCTTTCTTGACTGACTGTCTGTCTGTCTGTCTTGACAGACTGTCCGTCAGTCTGTCTTGACTGACTGTCTGTCTGTCTGTCTTGACTGACTGTATGTCTGTCTATCTGTCCTGACTGACTGTCTGTCTGTCTGTCTGTCTTGACTGACTGTATGTCTGTCTATCTGTCCTGACTGACTGTCTGTCTGTCTGTCTGTCTGTCTGTCTGTCTTGACTGACTGTCTGTCTTGACTGTCTGTCTGTCTTGACTGTCTGTCTGTCTGTCTGTCTTGACTGACTGT